>MSTJ01000350.1:0-17148 GCA_001956345.1 Ramalina peruviana | reverse complement strand
GTAAGAGGGCTCGTGATTGTTATTTTTTTTCATCAAGGCGGCGCAGGAAGGAGAATAAGCGGAGAGGAGGCAAAGGATTCAGGACAWGAGGGGAACGCTCRACTCGGCGGCAACGAGGACGATKCAGGATAACAATTCCGGACAACGATCTCGAACGGAAGTCTTTGGAATTTTTTGATATGGGATGGGGGGTTGTTCTTRTTCGCTATGAAAATATCTGGGTTGGATGGATTYTTTTTCTCTTCTTTTTTTTGTCTTGGCCCCTTCWTCATACCTTTTGGGTGTTTCCATAATTCATTCGCCAACMAACCCCCCCTTTTGCCCCCCGGTCTCCCTTGCTTCTTCACAGGTTCCAGCCATGTACATGTAGCCCCTCCCCCCCATTTCACATCCTCTGAGGACTTCTGGAGGCTTTGCAAAAGCCATGCCAGATGAGTGGAGCCATTGATGGTTTTGTGATCCGAAGATTATCCATTCTCCATCCGTATCCCGTCCTTTCMCAGAGATTACTGCAAGCTCAAAGGGATATCAAATAAGATCTGATTCAATAAGGTAGTGAGTKGATGCAACGCCTCGGATTCTTTGATTCGGACATCCGTGAACATGACAAGGTGCGACGGTGATCAAGGCCGTGCCATGGAGGGTAGAAGTCGGATGCCTCCGTCGGAAGAGTTGGTTGTAAGAGAGGCCACCGTGTCAAGAATTGAATGARTGATTAGTAGGTGCTAGTGTCGTGTCAAAGGAGTGTCTTAMMAAGGCTCAAGTCGTTAGAAAGCCGGTACCCTCCCACAATATGGGACTGCCGGAATGGATATCRTAAAGGCGTGCATGAAAAATAGAAGCATCCGGCACGTTCTGTCTCTGTTTCGCGTGCACAAYAGGTGCAGCAGGAACCGCGGCGTAGCTGCTTAGGATCTACCTCAAGCAGCTACTAAGCGAATCGTCCCTATTCCTCCCAGCCAATTTTCAGACTAGAAGACGGCACTCTTCCTCTTCTCTGTGGCGCTAGTGAGGACCAGCATCGGGGCACCTCGTCGACTCTCCTTGCTCTCGTCCACCTTGATCTCCACCATCTTGCCACCGATGCCTTCTTCGCTGCTCACACTGGTAGTCGTGATTGCCGTGCCAGTCGATTTTCTCTCGCGAGAGTGATCCTTGAACTTCTTGCGTTCCTCTCCGATAGCGCCATGAACACTGCTGCCACTGCTGCTCCTCACGCTTGCGGTGTCGTCGTCAGAGGAGACCGAGAAGGCGAAATAGCTGTCAGTGCGGCGAGGAGCATTTGGAGAGTGACCAGGCTCTTGAATGGGACTTTCCACGACCGATGACCCGGGAAAGTTGAAGCCGCCTCCAGACGCAGGAGGTGTGCCCCCCACTGGGCTATCAAGCGAGTTGCTACCACGAGACATACCACGCCGCTCCACACCAGCACGCACCAGGCTGTTCAAAGCACGGCGGCGTTGGCGAGCAACGAAATTCTTGCTACCCTCAACCTTTGATGTCGGCTTCTCAACCAGCTCYTCCAAYGAAGGYGGGCCTCGGGGTTGGCGTATCGGGTGCTCACCCGCGCGGGATTGMCCGGGTCCRAATGTACCGGTCATGGGCGTCATTGGAAATTGGGCCGTCCTTGGAGGGATGGARCTCTTCGGTCCATCTCCGGCCTTRTGAGCCAGACCAGTGACGGATGAGAGCTGCTTGGTGTGGCCACGTCTGAAGGCGGTCGATGACGGTGGAGGCAGTGGAGTCACGTCGACGGGTGGAGACCTCGACTTGGGTGGAGATGGGCTTCGGAACGTCTTGACGGGCAARTTACTCTCCGGGGGAGGGGACACCTGGGCGTGAAAGGTAGGCGTCGGCGGCGGTGGCGAATCCGCAAGCTGCTGCGGGGAGCCCATCTGGTTCTGAGCTGCRGCCTGATTCTGCTCACTTTGGTTGATCATGAAGTTTCGTTGACCAGTCATGGGGTTGAAGATCGAGTAGAGCCCGGGAGTACCAGGAACTTCCTCAATCGTGGGCTGCATACCATTTCGCAGCTGCTGATTGTAGAAGCCGTTCTGGGGTGGCATGGAGGGTTGCATRTAGCGCTGKGTTTGGCCCATTCCGCCGGTTCCCAAATTCATGTTCTGCATCTGCTGCTGAGCCATGGTGAGATTCATCAGCTGCTGCTGGAGGAGCATCTGCTGCTGAGCCAAATGTTGACCGTGTGCCATCAAATCGTTGTAYTCCCCCTGATCCATCCCGGCTGTATCCTTCTCTTGCTGRTATTGTACCTCGGGTGGGGCAAGAATCTCGGGTAGAGCGTACATGCTACCTCGATTCGCGGGCATGCCTCCACGCTGTACATTGCCAAAGCTTGATCCCACRGCAGTGTGAGGAACAGCCARGTTGCTCCTTTCCCGAGGTAGCTGCTGCCTAKTCGGCTCGAGGTTAAAATGCTGAGCTCGGTCAGGTGGAGCAGAGCCTGGGTACATGGGTGACTTGGGGGCAGTCCTCAAGCCAGCCAAGAGATGACCACGACTGGTCCGRGGCCCCGAGGATGCGTTCACCTGCKGGTTCTCGGAAATGGTGGAGATGCTAGAGGGAGGGGCCATGCTGAGCCTCTTGTCGAAGACCTGCGAGCCGCCTCTTCGAGAGGCAAAGCCCGAGGACGGGGCTCCCAGGCCAGACTCAAACATGTTGTTTGACTGGAAGGACATTTGAGCAAGACCACCGCCAGTGTGAGTCATGATGTCCTTGTCAAAAAGTCGAGKGTCGAGAATGCTGTGGATCTTCAAGATCGTTGCCTGGAATGGGAGTGAGATGGTGTCAAAGCGCTAAGCGGTGAAACAGAATTCGTCCTGAACGCCACCAAAGGTTGTACAATGCGGTCTGGACKTTGTAGGTGGCCGATACCGAAGCCTTATTCCAAGAAGCCAAGAAAGAATTAGTGATTCGATGATAGAGTGTGGACGTTGGTCGTCGTTGTCTGGTGGAGAACTTACGAAAGGAAGTTTTTGGMRGTAGAGGTGGAAGTTGGAGGTTGGATGAATGAAGCAGCAGGTACGACCTTGACACGGTGAAGTGTTTAGGCGGACTCCCTTCCAATCGTTTTCTCGAACGGACTCTTTAAAAGCCGACTCGGGGTTGATGTCTTTGGTTTATGATAGCTTGTCTCGTCTTTGCCAGCAGAGTACAGACAAATAATCACTCTGCCAGGAATGATGTCGATAGGATTATGATGCGAGGAGGTCCAGCAGTTCACTAGATTATGAGGATCTGACARTCGAAGGCAAYGGWGCTCTCGTAGGGAGATGAAGAAGGAAGGACCGAAGTTATGTGAATTGATGACTGATTAAATGGGTGGATCAAGTGGTGGGGTTSTGTACCACGGGCTGTACCACGACTTGATGGTGAATTAGGTGAGACGAATCTGCCAGAGCGAACTGCCTTGATTGAGTCGCGATTAATTAAGAGGAAGGAGAGGAAAGAATGAAACAAAAAGAAGTGCAATGATGCGAAAGTCGTCTTGTGGAAARTGGTTGGGGTTTGGACAATTGGACAYGGAGGGGGGAAAAGGAAGAAACAAGTRGGTGCAAAGTGAGTGTGAGGAAGAGGGYAAGATCGATTTGGAAGACGAAGGGGTTTGCAACCTGACAGTAACGCTAATCCGATTGATTTTTGGCGAGCCTCTTTCGGCTCCAGAGGCCAGAAAAAGACCAGGGGAAGTCCAGGGCAAGGGGTTTGGCGACGTTGAATTGGAGAGCTTGATCGGCAAGCCCCAGGAAGTTCTCTTAAAGACCCCATCTGATTGGGTGATCTGCTCATCACTACGACACTTTGGGTAAAGCGGKGATGCTGAACGCCTTCCCCGAGGTTTACCAGAAATTACCAAGGAGCCTAGACGTGGCTTACAGCAAATCAAAAMCCATKCACAAAACAACATGAGTGATGGTAAGGATTGCCTAGCACTGGGGAGTGTGTCCAACGTCAAAACTACTGACTACTCCAGAGACCAGTGCTGAAAGACCAGCCCTGAATCGAATCTTGAATGGCGGTGCATGGCGTGCATCCCATAAAGCCGCTTCCCTCTCCTTKGTGAAGAGGCACCTTTGCATTCTCATTCGTCCCTGGCTTTTGCACTTTTGCACCAAGCCAACACACACATCCCACCCCCTCGAGTTCTTCATGACTCTAGTCAGAAGTCAAAGACTCTGTATGTGAGAGAGCGGTGAGAAGGATTTGTCCAGTCAGGTCGTGGACATGGCATGTTTCCCCTCACTTGTTCTTACCAGTAGTACTATGCCTCTCGCCTTGATACTCGGCGCTTAACACAATCAAGGGGTCATCAGGACACCAAAGACTTCCCCAAGCTGTCGCATTGCCCGGACTGACGCACCTACGGGATATCCGCAACCATTCACAAACATCTAATTGCTCGAATGAAGCCTTGTTCGCCAACCAACTGGTCCGACCCCCGCAGTGGCGGCTTTCCAGACAATGTATGTCTAACGGTCAATTGGGGGCTGAACGCCGTTGCAAACGTCGCGCTCGCTTGAGCCACGATCCAGACTCAGCAGGGGGCTCTCGTTCTCGGCACTAGGTATGAACGTCTAGTACCGTAGCTGCCACGCCGAAGGTCTACTATAGTACTATTGCCGTTGATGCCCCCGCTGCCGCCGCTGCTGGCCTGGCAGGGGTCTTTCATGCGACAGAAGGAGCATTCATACACCGACAAGAAGAACACCGCTGGCGTTTTCTTTCCCAAGATTGGCCATTGTCGCATAGTTCTAGGTTGCGATCACGGCAACATCCATCATTGAGTGCTGATGCAGAGCCATTGAGGATTGGTCTTATTTTAGTAGTTGTCGTGAGTAGCTTCGATGCTCAATGGATGAGAGAATGTGAAACTGTTTTGCCGCAGCCGTGCATGTTGCAACATTCCATTGGAGACGTTTCAGATGCCCGTCATTACTATGTTTGGCACAGCCCGAAAAAGTAACTAATTGCTTTTGCGTGCTCGCTTTCAGACTTGTGAAACGTAGCCTGTGTATTTCTGGATGCTTTTGGAAGTCAACAGTGCGTGTGCGCCTACGCTTGTGGGAATAAACATGTACCACTCCTATGCCGGAAGCGCTCGATGGTATTTCCATGGGCGTTGCTCCTGTTTGCTGCAAGTAGCCCAGTCTTCCTGGATCGCTTRTCGGACCCGGGATGGCCATCAGGACTTCTRTGGTSGTGAGCAGCAACAGGGCAATGAAAWTGCACAACAAGGATCCAGCGTATGGACGTTGGGTTGGTGGAGGGTACTGACCAGGTCAGGCCTGCTCATTACTGTAAATTCCAYCACGATACGGAGCGATAGAATCTGACCTACTTCTTCCCAATTGCTTTTGGACTCTGACAAGAGCCGTAAGAGTAGTATTCGGCAGGATTCTACCTGGCTGATCTCCGCCTTTGCAATTTCTTATCGTTGCTTCTCCGATTTGCTTCACTCCACGACAAGGTAGCGGCCTCCGAGGAGACTGCCACGGGAACTAGTGATGCCTGCTGATCGGGGATGAAGTCTGGTACCGGCCGTGTTTGCAGCAACTGGGCCTACGGAAGCTAGACACCAACTCCTACGGCCGCTTCAGTCTGGAATGTCATCGCTGCGTCTATGACACGGTCTGATGCTGGTGTATCGCTGTGGATGGGGTACGGTAGCTGCGGTCTTGCGGCCGCATTGCCCGTCAGCGCAGCGCTGGCGGCTGACCTTGCCCATTGTAGCTGTTGGAATGGTGCATTCTCATGCCATATCGTCACAGGCGGCAGCGAATCTTGCCAACTCTGCTGAAGTGTCAAGATCCGGCCTTGGATAGTTCGCCAAGCTTGCCGTCACCCTGCAGGGCAGGATTCCGATCACATGCTCTGCCGCTTTGAGGTCTGGCCTCTCCAGCGGTCACTGAAATTCACCTAATTGAGAAGGACTCCATGATGGTGGGTGTCCGAACAGCATATCCGGTCTGCGAAAGATCGGATCAAGCTGGTGTCCCCGCGTAAAACGATTGGCTTGCTTAGCCTTCAGCTGTCATGCACAATCACACGTGCTGACTGAACAGAGGCGATGATCTAAAACGGAAACTGAAAAATCATGGGTGGACTCCGCAAGGCGCTATTGATTCTGCATTGTCACCATTCACAGGGTAGCTTTGGGATGAGCACGTGATGAAGCTGCATTCGCGCCCCCATGGTGKTGGCTTTCGCCCGTTAGCAATTGAAGCAGGTTTGCATGTTTTGTGAGGCATTATTGCGGAAGACAAAGTGGACCGTCCGTCACAATGAACCGTGACCGAAATGAAACGAAGGATACGTAAGTCCTGTACTTACCTTTTGCTTCTTCTTCTTCTTCTTCTTCTTCTTCWTCAACATCAACATCTTGCGGWATCTTTGAGTTTTGGTTTGAGTTTGAGTCTTTGTCGCGTGGTGACGTCCTCATCGACTTCATGACCCCATAAAGCGTGGGGTGAGACCTCCTATGATATCACACAAAGGGCCCAAGTCGTCGCAATCATCGAGAACGCTTTTCTGAAACTGTTTTCATGTATCTTCCGAGCACAGACAATGTGCCTTCGATAGGCTGAAAAACGTCCTTGACTTCTCCAGAACGTGAGGGATGTGCTTTCGTCCCAGGCCCACAGTGATCGTCCTCGATAACGCGGTTTCCTTTACAAGCAACACCATGCTCATGTACCGAGCCTTCAGGCACACATTGCCATGGACTGCAGGATCTGCGTTGTAGTCGTGCTCATCTTTCCTGTCAACCTGTCACATTGGGCGGCGACGATCGTCAATAAGGGGTTATCTTGTTGAGCACCTCCCTGCATCATCTGACGGGATGGTGCATGAGGCTAGCCTATTCCGCTTGCAGACCGAGGGTCTCCAATGCGACGGTCTGTCTGGAAGAGAGGATCAAGTTGGCGATTTAGAGAATGGTGCTAACAGCGAGTGACACCAACGAAGATCGAGAGGAAAGGAGGCGGGCGAGGCAAGGGCGTCAGAGGGGCCTCCCCAGTCTCGTGGGCAATTCTTGGATCCACGTCTGTCCGGGTGGTCTCCTTTGCCATTCTCTGACTGCCTTCAGCCTGCCTGCCTTTGCCCAAGATTTCGTCAGTGCGTATGTAGGCGTGACGTTTTGGCATGCCAAAAATGCAGATGAAGCTGCTGATGGCCACGGCCTCAGCTCTGGCGGCCAGCTTTAGTGCCCGTTGCGCAGATCCGGATTTCACTTTTGTCATGAGCTTGCCGGAGAASGTCYCTGCCAGGATCGGATCAGGTAGCTGCAAATGATCACTTCCTGGCTTGCTTGATGGCATTCTGCGATCAGGATTATCTTGTTCCGACGGACATTAGGCTTGTGCATATCAAATCCCGGCCATTACGGTCTGGAACCTGTCAATGAAGCGACATGACCCACAAGTCTAACGCGTATCGACTTCCTGATTCCCCAAACGACCATTCGAAGGCTGTCACACAAAGGCCGAACGCAGATGTTTAGGCGAACATTCGAGTCAGACTAGGTCCAATGGCCAGCACATTGGCAGTAGAATCGGCCGTCCTTGGGGAGCGAACACTTTGCGCAAAATGTAGGTCTCGAGTCCCGAAAATCCGGTTCAGCCCTAGTGGAGAGGTCTGATGATGTTCAGCTTCGGCTGTCTGCATGCACGTCAGCCATTTCCAGCCTGAAGGGCCTTTTCGGAGGACCAGCAGGACAGAAGCCTAGCGGAAGATTTTGCATCCATGGGTCAAGACTTGCAGACAACTGCTTTGTTGCAGACGAAAAGCTTTATGAAAGGTGTCAAGCCGTCGCCATTCACAAAAACGGAAAAATGCGTTGGCGTCAAACCCGCATCAAGATATGCAGCCTAGCCGTGAGGATGCTAAAGCATGCACGATACGGAGCACGCACGGATCTTGCTGTTGAAAACGATGGTGAATGGTCGGACCGGTTTAGGATCATGTTCTCGAAAAGGCAGCGTGGAGGGTTGCTGGTCGCTATGATAGGCGATATGAGACGCAGGGAACCCTGAGCCAGACGGCACAAGGCTGGAACCTGTGTCGTCGGTATGGGGAAATCCGATGGCGTTCCGAACGGCTTTCGGTATCTGAAAGGAGCACGGTCGTCATGAACATGAGGACAGTAGTGATGGCCCCTGATGGAGAGATCAAAAATCCGAATTGATATGAAAACGGGTAGCCTCTAGTCAGCCGTCACACCGCTTCTTTGGCGGCTGAGGGTGGCGACCTCTGCTTATCACTCGCAAGAATCCTCGTTGCTTGGGCCTCCTTCTCGGCCTGACTCCGGAACGAGTATGATTGGTCTGATGATAACGAAGGGGGAGCGGTAGAAAGGCTCCAGGAGACCAGGATCGCTTTAGCTAGATCCCACGAGAGCGGATGCTGACAGGGATTCTATGGGGGCAAGTATGGGGAAGGGTCTTGCTCTACTGATCCCTGACATTTTAGGGTGCCCAGTACAGTGGTAACGTGGCTATTCATGTCGTGCAGTAATCTCAGTCTCCTGTGCGCGTTCTGCACTCGCATGATCTCCGAGCGCGGTGGTAATATGGTATTATTGCTTTTTCATGACGAGCCTTATGCGGAAACGTTCGAATGTCGCGTCCCCCCTATTACCCCGGTTTCCATCCCACCATGATTGGTCCCCGCAGATACAACTCAGTGGTTGGGTACTACTGGATCCGGAGTGTGATTACAGGACGGAGGGTCGATGAACTGGCATATCGCACCCAAACGCTCAACAGATACGTCGGTAGTGGTGAAGCTGTTTCCCCCAATGGATCCCTTCCGGCCCTTGGCCTCGTGACATGCCCAATTCTGCTGGCCCTTTGCCGTCTTGCCATCTTGTCGGCCGCGGGAAAATTCTTTCTGCACGGGATGGCGGCAAGGACTCGGCTCTCCGCCCTCTCTTATTGGTCTCCCTGCTGCAATCAGCTGTATCTACCAGCCTTGGCTCGCACCGATGTGGTGGGCAGGTCAGGTACCAGCAGAGTCGATTGACAGGTCTGACTGGCGSAGACAGACCTGCAGGATCGTGGAGAAGGTGTGGCCCGCTCGTAARTCAATTCGCGGATGCGATGATGATTAAACTCGAGGCATCGTGGATGTGTCGTGCTTGCTGCTGGGAAGTCCTACGATSGACGAATAATTTTGCGGAGGATAAAAAAGGGTTGTTTTCTGGCCAGATGCGAAAGAAGATTGTTGCCATTTTCAACCCCAGTGATGCGATCCCAACGTCTTGATGACCAGACCGATCCAAATGATCCCTTTCCATTCCAAACATGGTCCCAAAGATGAAGGCGAGTTTTCTCGGCGAAGATGTGCGGGCAAATGGGCCCCTGGGCGCTGCTGGAGGAATAATGAAAGGGAGCTAGTCCCCCGTTGGCATGCATGCATAAGTGACACCAGTCAGGAAAATGAAAATTACCTAGGCGTTTCTGAGGCTGTGGAACCTGCCAAGAAACAACGCGTGGAAATTTAAAAAAAATAAAAATTGTGGTTTGTGTGTGCGAGCTTCACGCAGCTAGGCAGGAAAGGAGCTAGTAAATGCAGGCTTATTTTGATTAAATMTGCTAATTCATGCATGTCTTCCAGGCTACGTAACGGGTACGTTTGTGTGACGAGGCATCAGATTAATCAGGACCTCCAGTCAGACTGCGTGATTCTCCTGTTCTCTAGACTTGGGAGTAACACTCACGGTCGAAATGACACGAGTGCGCAAGTAGACTCCGTACTGTAGAACCGTGGGTATTATTATAAAGAATCTCTGTTCGCAAAGAATGCCATGGACCGTCTCTTTCCTTTATCATCATCTTCTCTTGCTGGCCCGCAACAGTCAGCTCGATTTATCCTTTGTTCGGCTCCAGACCTTTTTTGCATCATACTTCATCATTTCATCATACCCAACTCCGCATTACCCCAGCTTCTCTTGCCTTGCCCTTGGTGCCTCACCAATTCACCATCCGATCTCACACCTCCCGAAGTCCCAACAGGGGTGTGACATACTGACACCCCTGTTTTCTTTGGGCCGTTGTGATCCGCAAAGGCCCTTAAATTAGAATTTGAGCCAAAAGTTAGAAAACAGGAAAGAAAAGCCTTTTTACACAATCGCCTTCGCCCTCTCCGCCGTCTTCGCCTTCGGCCTTTTTCCCCTGCCAACTGAACCACACGCCTACAGGCCACAGCCCAACCCAGCCCGCACCGCACCGCACCGCAAGTCCAAAACAACSTCCCACGTTGCACGTTGTCACTACGCGCCTACGTGAATCCGTTTCTTCTTAAAACATCTTCCAAGTCAGCCTGACCCGCAACCGAACCCCCCTGASGACCGTTYCCATTATCGCAAACCCAAAAACCGAAGCATACAGTCGCTCCATACAGCTTCTCCACGTGACCGCTGCCGTCTTCTCCATCGCCATTTCGACTCGATCGCCTGGTGTTGGTCAGCCTGACGGGATCGATCGTCCGACAGGTCCGAGGAAGCGACTTCGCTTGCTCGCATGCACGTATAGAAGCATTGGTGTCARAAGATTGGATGGCGCTATGAGCGAATCGTACGCGTAGCTCACTCCACCGGACGTCGACGCTCCTTTCGACTCACCTCCGACGACTCACGCAGGATTAGACTTCTGTCGCTCAGTCCTTGTCCTTTCCATCTGGACGGTCACGATGCCTCCAGGTACCTGTACGACTCCAATTGGTACTTAGGATACTCGGCCAGGCACMGCCCGATAACCCAAATCGGCACATCACAGGCCCGAAGCGATCCAGTCAACGCCAAGGTAAMCTGGCAAACATGTCCCCAGCAGCGACATCGCCTTCACCAGGCATGTCGTCAGGCGACGCTGTGAGACGCTGGCAGTCYCCCCTGATGAAACAACCTATTAATACCTCCGTACCACTCACACTCACACCTGCCTCTGCAAACACCCCCCGCGACTACTCATCTGCTACCACGAGCCCTATGACAAACACCTCCCTTCAGTCTTCACCCGATGGACTTCGCGGCCGCAACCTGCCATCAGCCTCCTCTTCGCCCACCATTCTTCAGCTTCCAGAGTCCTTCCTGTCGCAGATAGCTGCCCCACCAGCCTCATCGTACCGGAATGCCATCGGTGAGGCCATGGGTTCCGAGCAAACGAAGGGATCCAATCTCATCAGAAGAATCTCGCAAGGGGCGAAGAACCGCATCCGACGTCGTACATCGTCCAATCACATTTCAAGCCGAGATCGCAGCTCCGGCCCAGTGATGATCAGGAGGAGGAGCAATAGCAAGACAAGCGGAGCCGAGGTTGAAGACGACCTGGTTGACTCCGCCGCGGAGTTGGAGATACAGGATGTTCCTGAGGATCCTGAGCTCGTACCTGACGTGGACTTGTTGGGGATTGCCATCGGCGCAGAGCACGGAATGTCGCCGCTCAAGCACGCTCGCACTGAAGGTGGCATCGCCCCAATCGTCAATCCGATCTTGAAGGAAGGTACTCGACTCCTCAAAGTGACGAAGAAGCAGCAGAAGGCTTTGATCTTCAAGCTGGACACGGAGAACAACAAGGTCTACTGGGACCCGACGAATCCGGCAAAGTCGTTCTACATCGATGACATTCAGGAAATCCGCCTCCAATCAGACGCTCGAATTTCCCTGGCGACGTACGAAATTCCGGCCGAATACGCACCCAACTGCTTCACGATCAAGTACGCCGACCCGCGGAGGAGCAAAGCGCGACAGCAGAGGACTGCCTACCTTGTTGCCGAAAGCCACCACCTCTTCACGCTATGGACGTCCACGCTTCAGGAACTGGTCAGGCATCGTCACGACCTCATGGCTGGGCTTGCCGGCTCTTGGCAAGACGAGAAGACACTCAAGGCTCCGTGGAAGATTGAGATGTCCAGTCGATTTGAAGGCCGCGAGCATGAAGAAGAAGAGGAGACTATGGACCTGCAAGACATCGAAAACCTCTGTCGCAAGCTCAACATYTTCTGCTCYCAGAATGTGTTGCGCGCGCAATTTGAAAGGGCGGATGCGACCGGGAAGAAGCGACTCGGGTACAACGAGTACAAAGACTTCATCAAACGACTCAAGGATCGCAAGGACATCAGAGACATCTTCAGATCGCTGGCATTGGACAATGGCGAATACATTGACTTGGAGAGGTTTCTGGGTTTCCTGAGAGGAGATCAAGGAATGGACGTGGATGGGCGGCGCGAGTATTGGATGAAAGTCTTCGGCAAATGCATTCGAAAGTCGGAGTCGCAAAGTCCTGCGGGGAGCGAGTCATCCGAGACATCGAAGCTGCTCATGAATTTCGCTGCATTTACCGCCTTTCTCTGCTCGCCAGCGAACAATCTGCAGAGCGTCAAAACGGGAGATGCAATGTTCGACCAGCCATTGAGCGAATACTTCATCTCCAGCTCCCACAATACCTATCTGATGGGTCGGCAGGTGGGCGGAGATTCGAGTGTGGAGGCGTACATCAAAGCGCTGCAGAAGGGCTGCCGCTGCATCGAGATTGATTGCTGGGACGGACAGGACGGTCGACCGATCGTCGTGCACGGCCGCACAATGACCAGGAGCGTCTTATTTTCCGACTGCATCTCGATCATCTCCAAATATGCCTTTGAGGCCTCCGAGTACCCGTTGATCATCTCACTCGAAGTGCACTGCAATGCTGTCCAGCAGCGCAAAATGGTGGACATCATGGTCAAGGACTTTGATGGAAGCCTGCTCCGTCAAACCATCAAGCCGAATTCTTACAAGCTTCCCTCTCCCGAGGAGCTCAAGCGGAAGATCCTGATCAAGGTCAAGTCTGGGGACGATTCAGCCCTTGCTTTGGAGGCCGCCCTTAGCCGCCCCACTTACCAGACTCATCGGCGGGAAAGAAGTGCRAGCTCGCCGTGGGCTGGTCCAATGAGGATGGACGATCTCGGCGAATCAAATACCTTGTCGCTGTCCAGTCCTCCGTCCACGAGCCCGCCTGATCATGTTCACACCTGGCCAGCGGGGAGGTCGTCGATGACTACGACGAGCGTGAGCAGCGCTTCCGAGGACAGCGACACCCAGGAAAGGATCARCCAAGCCCTGCAGCGACAGAAGTCTCACAAGCCCCACAAGAGCAAAATCGTGCGAGAGCTGGGTAGTCTGGCCGTCTACACGCGTGGCATCAAGTTCAATGGGTTTGGCCTGTCGTCCGAATGCAAGCAGCCGAATCATGTCTTCTCGCTTGCCGAAGGCAAATTCGACAACATCTGCAAAGATCCCGATGATAAGGCCAAGCTGGAGAAGCACAACATGAAGCATCTCATGCGGGTCTATCCTTCCGGCTGGCGTGTGCAATCCTCGAATCCTGACCCCTTGGTCTTTTGGCGACGTGGGGTTCAAATGGTCGCGCTCAATTGGCAGACGTATGACCTGCCAATGCAGATGAACGAAGCCATGTTCGCCTCCGGAACCGACCGTCTCGGATACGTCTTGAAGCCCAGGGAGCTCAGAGAATCCCACTCGATTGAGGATGAGCTCGAAGACCCATCAATCCACGGACTCGGCAAGATCCACAAGAAAGTCATCCAGTTTTCSGTTGACATCATCTCTGGCCAGCAGCTACCCCGACCGGAAGGCATCAAGCCTCAAGACACCATCGATCCTTACGTCGAGATCGAATTATTCAGCGCCGAGGACAAAGCCAAGGGTGTTGCATCCGGCACCGGCGGACAAGATGCCTCTGCTCGTCATGGGATGTCGGGGATCGGATCACCTCACCGCAGACGTACCAAGGTGGCACAAGCCAACGGGTTCAATCCTCAATTCAATGACAGCTTCCGGCTCTTTTTGGAAACCAAGTACCCCAGTCTCGTCTTTGTGCGATGGACCGTCTTTGCATCACAGGACGGCCAGAACCCGCAAAGCGGCAGGCCTCCAATCACACTCGCCACCTTCACGGCCAAGCTGAGCAGTATCCAAGAAGGGTACCGCCACATACCACTCTTCGATCACAATGGTGAGCAATTCATGTTCGCCACGCTCTTCTGCAAGATCAAGAAAGAAGTGCCCATTACCGTCGAAAGGGAGGATCCAGTTCCAGGCAAGACTGGTCGCTTCAAGAGAGTCTTTGGGCGCACGGCCTCGCAAAGGAACGGGAATCAGATGGAGAGGAAGAAGGCGAGCACGGAATCGATGAAGTCTCACGGATCCGAGGTGTCAAGCTTGAGATCCCCCAATCTCACCGAATCGTCCCGGAAATCCAGCATGGTCTCTCCCAGGCTGACCGATTCCTTTGAGCTCTAGGAGACTGGATCCTCATCCGAGACACTGAATCAAARATATCACTTTGGAGTTTATCGCATCACTTACAGGACCGGAGTTTTGCCTCTTGGAGGGAGAGGCATTGTTTCATGCATTTGCAGGGTCTGGGATGCTTTCTTGCACGTCTGCATCCCCTTGTCTATACCCAACATAGTATCATCATGGAGAGGCGCTTGAATGATATCCCGGAGTTTGGAGCGAACACTTGGAAGTGACCTCGCAACCGAGCATATGTGACACTACTCAGGAGCCTTGAGGGAAGCCGCCTTGACGGTCAGGACATTCGCTTCTTCGTTTCGATGTATTGGAATTTATTGCCGTCGGCAGACAGCATTCACGGTCGCTACCATCTGGTCATGGTCACTCCTCCTTTTGAGAGGCAACACGTGCTCGAGCGATTCATTCGATTCTATTCACTTCACATAGCTTTCTACGCAGCAACCACAGCTGGACGCGGTCGCGAACACATGATTTTATAATATCCACCACYACCACCACTGCATTACAACTTGGCCAATCTGGAGGGGTCCGGCACATGCCATCACCGCGCGAGTGATGCGCCACAGACACAATCAATGTGCCTCCTTCCCAACCCAGCGGTCGACTATCATATATACACACTCTTTTTCACTGGAGATTGCAGCCATCTCCTCCTTACACGGCCTTGACGACAGACAAACCTTACACAAATAGACAATATACCCTGCATACACCTTGCGGAGCGCCAGCGCGGTCTCCCGACGATGGATCCTTTGTCGAAAAACTGGCACCAAGATCACATAGATGACCAGGCTGATCGAATCAGCCATTGGCCTTTAGCAACAGATAGCTGAATGAAAAACGAGGGGCCAGTGCTTCCCTCTGATTCTCACCAAGAAACCCTCTCCTTTACAGATCTTGTGTACCTCCCGTGACGTTCCTCTTTCATGAACAGCGTCGCGCTTCTTCCTTCTGGCCCTTCAAGGATCAAACATTYCATCGAAGCAAGACCGAGACTACTGTTCATGCGGGTCTAACATAGCATGCATTATTAGCAAAACCCTGCCATTCGTTTTTCTGATCCCCCACTTGCCATTTGAGCCATACAGAAGCTGTTGTTTTCGCCATGCGATCCTTATCTCTTGGCAATTTGACGACTTCGCACAATCTTGGATCTAGAACTGACGGCGATCTGCGCTCTCCGTTGATTCATGCACGAGGTCCGATATCGTTTCATACTTGGCGAGGTCGTTTCTCGTGCATACAAGCACATGTGGATGGACATTTGACTGGAAATATAAGATCGCGTCCCCCTGGTCCAATATCTCTGGTAAGTCCACTCCATCTCACATTCCTATCGCCSCCCTAAYCAACCAACACAATCCCACAYCGCCATCACCATGGCCTCCGAGATCARASCCACCACCTCCAGCAGCTCCAGCGACCCCTCCTCCAAAMACGAAAAACACCTCGCCAGCTCCCCCATCATCACCGCCTCCGCCGATGAATCCCAAACCATCCTGCCCTCCCTCGCCATCGACCCCCTTGCCGAGCGCCGCCTCGTCTGGAAATTCGACCTGCGGATCCTGCCCGTGCTAGCGGTGATGTACCTCTTCAACTCGCTCGACAAATCCAACCTGGGCAACGCCAAAACGGCGGGGTTGGARAAAACCCTGCACCTCCGATCGCACGACTACAACATCATCCTCTCCATCTTCTTCATCCCCTACGTCCTCACCGCCCCCTTCCTCGGCATCCTGGGCAAGAAGTACGGCCCCAACCGCATCCTCCCGGGCATGATGTTCAGCTTCGGCTGCTTCACCCTCCTCGTCGCCACCACCCGGAACTTCTCGGGCCTGCTCGCGCTCCGCTGGTTCCTCGGCATGGCCGAATCCGCCTTCTTCCCGCTCGTCATCTACTACCTCACCACCTTCTACCGACGCGGGGAGCTCGCCCGCCGGCTCGCCCTCTTCTACGCCGCKCAATCGATCGCGTCCGCCTTTTCGGGGCTCTTGGCCTTCGGGGTGTTCCGGATCCACTCGGGCAGTCTCGCCGACTGGCGGTACCTCTTCATCATCGAGGGGGCCGCCACCGTACTGTTCTCCGCGTTCGCGTATTGGTACCTCCCCACCTCGGGCTCCACATGCTCCTTCCTCAGCACGCCCGAGGAGCAAAGCGTGGCGCGCGCGCGGATCGCACTCGATAGCTCCAGCGTCGTGGACGAACCCTTCGTGCTGCGGGAGAGCCTGCGGATCTTCACGCACCCGACATCCTGGGTCATCCTCGCGATCGAGGTGTGCTTGGGCGTGCCGCTGCAATCGGTGCAACTCTTCCTCCCGCAAATCATCGCGCGGTTGGGCTACGGCACCGTGAAAACGAATCTCTACACCGTGGCGCCCAACGTCTCCGGCGCGGCCATGCTGCTCCTCCTCGCCTTCGCCTCCGATTACACCCGCCTACGCTTCCCCTTCATCGCGCTGGGGTTCCTCTTCACGTTCTTGGGCATGGTGATTTACGCATCCATCGACGTATCCCACCAGTTGCACGTCGCCTATTTCGCGGCCTTCATGATGACGTGGGGTACCTCCGCCCCGTCCGTGTTGCTCGATGTCTGGTACAACAACAACATCGCGCACGAGGGCCGCCGGCTCATCCTCACCAGCACGGGGGTGCCCTTGGCGAATCTGATGGGCGTGGTGAGTAGTAATATCTTTCGGAACCAGGATGCGCCCAAGTATATCCCTGCGCTTGCGACGACGGCGGGGTTTGGTGGSGTTGGGGTGGTGTTGACGTGTGCGTTGGGGGCCTGGATGGTGGGGGATAATGCGAGGAGGGATCGG
>MSTJ01000349.1:0-17153 GCA_001956345.1 Ramalina peruviana | reverse complement strand
GGGAGGTGCGGGGGGAAGGATGGGGCGGGGCTGGGTACCTTCGAGATCTTGTTCAAGCATTGGGGCCATGATTGCGAAGGGAGTGATTTTTGATGTTAGGGGTGGTCAATCCAGAGCCGGAAGTGCGGGATGAAGTTGGAGGTTTGAAGTTCGAAATGGAAAATTGGATATCACGTGATCAGAAATTGGAAGCACTCATCAAAGCTACAAGAATGATACATGAAGGACGGAGATGAGTGTGGACATCCAGATATCCAGGAGGATGAGTCATTACATTCGGCGTTTATTCTTCTACATCATACGTCTCTCACCCTCACCTCCCGCCCCAAGGCCGACGGCTTCAGCGACGAGGAGGGGCGATCTCTTTGATCGATCTCCGTCTCTACGAGCTCTAAGCCTGATAAGTCTGGGTACCGCTTGCTGAAATTCACTTCCCAGTCATTATCAGCCGGTGCGTCAATTGCTCGCTCTGGCGGTAAAGTTTGGTTTTGTTCCCGAAGCATGGATTTTCCAGCCGAGAGCGAGGGTGGCTTCAATGGAGACTGAGGGCGCCGATCCCCTGTCCTCAATGCATGTGGCTTGGGTTGAGGTTTCGGTGGGCCAGGAGGTCTTTGCAAGCGAATATCTTGTGGAGGTTTGCCCTTGTCTGAGGGATAGTCTGCTGTAGCTGGTGCAGACATGGTGTTAGGCAGGCGTGGTGGTTGAAACGACGGAGGTTTGATAGGCCGCGCCTCCGGCCTGGGGACAATGGTAGAAGGATACTGGGAGCCCTGAACGGTAGAAGATGCATTGCCCATCGGTTGGCGAGAAGTTGTCCGGGTCGGTAGCTCACTCTGTGTGTCTTTGGGCAGCGCGTCTGCTACTGGCCTTGCCTCGGTGAATCTGCCGTAACCTTCCGCCGTCTTCGTTGGTGACGGCGATCCTCTACCGCTCTCATCAAGCAACGACTTCACCTTGCTTTGAATTGATGCTGCTTTGCTGGACGCACCTCGGTGGTCGCCACCTTGTGCGAGTCTTTGTTTGTAAGCCGCTGCTGCGTCAGCCACTCGACGTTCCTCCTGAGACAATCGTCTTCGCTCAAGCTCCCGTCGCATTTCGGGAGGAACTTCCTCGGTCTCTTCAACGACGTTTCCATCGTCACTCCGGCCATCAGTGGCTTCAGAACCTGCAATAGGTGTGAGATCGCTCGGACCTCTCACGGGTGAGCGACTCGGCTCTCGTTGATCAGAAGCATTGCTGGCCTCGAACTTGCGGAAGGCCTCACCAAATCGACCAGCAAACAGCTGCTTGGTGCCCGAAAGAGAGACCGACGGCATACTGGCCCTCTTCACATGCTTGGAACCGCTGCTGAGCCGCTTGTCTTTCCGCTTCGGATGGTCTTCTCCCTCCATCATCTTAAGATACTCGACATTAGAGTCAGTCCTCACAGCCTCCTCACCTTCGTCAGCCTCGCCAGTTGGAGCTCTACTCAAGAGCACCACACTTTGCGACGATTCGTCAACCAGCGGTCGCTCCCTGGAGAGTCTGCGCAGAATTTTGGGCTTGACAGATTGCATACTGGATGGCCGTGATTTAGAGTTCATCGAGCTTGAACGTTGAACACCATCATCAAGGCTGCCAAGATACGATGTCCGGTGCGAATGCTCAAAGGATTGTCGAGCTGACTTGGAGGCCGTTGTGAAAGTTTGGGACTTTGATCGATGGTTTGAGAGACTTGGCCTGAGTGAGCTTTCGGACCTATTCTGATCGGGCTCAGCACTCAAATCATCGGCTGTTCGCTGGCTCAGTGATCGTTCTGTGGGATGCGAGGGGATACGGAATATTGGACGATGAGACGTCGTTGTAGACCTTGATCGCGGCGGAGAAGGGGGTGGTGAAGCGCCAGTGGCTGTGGAAACCATCGAAGACTTCTTCGAGGCTCCCTGCTCGAGCGAGTCTGGTCGAGTAGCTGATGCTACTTGTGGTCCTCCGCTGGAGATTGGCATAGACGTCGGCTTTGATATCGCAGGTTGGGCGCCTGGTTTCTTGAGAGGAACAGATGATGTATCAGATGTTGCAATGTGAGCAAATGCGTCGTCCGCCAGTGCGTTGGTGACACGTTGACTTATATCTTTTTTAGGGGGTTTCGATATCTCAGCTTTACTATCAAATGAGAATTTGTCGCCTTTCTCGTGTAATAGAGAAAAGTCGTCAAGAGCTGGGAATCTTGAATTGATTTCGTCAAACGTAGGATCGGAGCTGGTGGCTGGCTTCGAGTCAAGGGCAGCAAATGGATCACCAGATGAAGATCTCAAGGGAGAAGCGCCGGGCTTCGATCCTTTCGCATTCGTACTGGGCTTACTTGGCCTACCTCTTCGCATTGGTGCGATTTCGGGAATCTGTTCTTCGTTTTTCGGCGGGGGCGCATGGATAGCGCCCATCACTGGCGGTGTGGGTACATGTGCGTCTGGCACAGGTAGATGTTGATTCCTTCGAGATTCCGAATGGCTACGGCCAGCGTAGATCTGCCGACTTCAGTCATCTATAACCAGGAGACACAAGAGAAGCTCACGTCTTTAATGGGAATGTCGGTGCCGCGGATTGCCGCGACCTCGCGCACGACTTCGTAGATGTTTGGCCGTCGGTGCGGCTGCTCCCTCAGCAAAGAAGCTGCTCTAGTCAGTGTCTGAAGCTATTGAAATGGCGTCATGACCCACCGATCAGCTTCTTCAGCTTATCAGAAAAGGCCGGGTACCCAGGGTACTTGAAAGTGGCGTTGAGGATGGCCATTTGACCTTGGTCCTCGAAGGGGGTTTTGTAGTAGCAAAGCTTGTATAGAAGGACACCGAGGGCCCATATATCGCTTTTCTCGTCTATGGGCTGTTTCCGGTAGACGTCCACCATTTCCGGGCTTCGATATTGAAGCGTGGTGTGTTTTTGTACGTCCTCTTCGATCAGTCTGCCGTCTGCTGCATTCGTGGCTGCCGGTCTGGGTGGAGCAGTTGAGCCGAAGTCACAGAGCTTATAAAGACGTGAAGAGCCCGATTTAGCAATCAGGACATTCTCGACCTTCAGATCTCGATGGAGTAACGGAGGTTTGAGGTAATGCATACACGCCACGCCCTGCGCAACGTCCGAGAATATTTTGAGAATTTCAGGCTCAGTCAATCGATTCTGCAAGCGGGTGTTCATGAAGTCTATGAGTCCTCCACCATTGCAGTACTCCATGAGCAGGAAGACCTCATATCCACCACCTTTAAGCTGCGAGGCATGCGAGTCGATGTAGGTGACGATATGACGCCGCCCTCTCAATTTCTTCATTGTCTCTACCTCTGTCCGCATCGTAGCCAGAGTCTCTTTATCAGGTACTGCCACCCGCTTGAGGACAGCTGTCTCCTCCCCATCAATGGGCTTCGGGAGCCGTACAACGTATACATGGGCAAAGCCTCCTTCGGACAGATATTTCTCGATGATAACGCGATGGGCCCCGACCTGGACCTTAGTGCCGGGGACAAAGGTTCCGCTGGGTGCTGATGCAGCGGTAGCCGGTACTCCTGGCGCACCGAAGGAGGAGGGGAAAGCTGGGCTCTGATAATTGGCGGCCATCGTTGGGGGAACTAGGCGATGACCAGCCTTGTGAAGGGCATGAGGGCAGGAAGAAGCTCCAGACTTCTACCACTCGCGAGGCTCTCCCTACATGATCTTTGTAGCATTCATAATTACGCCTTGGCGATTTGGCGTAAGGCTGATGCGCAAGGACAATTGACGTCTAAACAAGAGTATCAATTTGGGCTGTGTTTAAGCGGAGAGCGCCAGGATTCCATTTACGCTAGCCGTATTAGATCTATTGCATGCCAGGCAGCACAAGATACGGATACATCAGTCTAGAATTCTATGGCTTCGGAGGAGTGTTCCTTGTGAGTGGGTAGTTTTCAGGCAACACTCGACGTATCTGATGTCTAGGTTTAAACGGTATCGAATTCGAATCTCGCATCATGTGGTTTCCATTCTGACTTGGCCAAATCACAAAATATGACGCCACTGAGCAACCACGCAAGTCATTGCAGTGGACTCCCACCCAGCAAAAAGGAAAAGCCGTGTGGACGAGATCGATAACTCGCATTATAGTGACTCATCATTGATTGGCCGCCTTGGGCCCCTCCCACAAGAGGCTTTCATGGAGGGTAGTGACGAGGCCACCTCTCAGTCGTATAGCGCCTTCCGAACCCGAGATCTACTTCCTCGAGGACAAATTCATATTATCTGACGGGAACAGTATCAGGCAAGATGGGGTCGAATATACTGGATAACTTTCTCTACATGCTCAAGGCTTAGGCTGTCATAGTAATCTCCTTTCTGGGCCACAATCATGCAATCCCCAAAGGTTGCAGACTTTATCCCGCACTAGTTGCCGTTAGCGCAACAAGGATGCGCGGAAAGGCCAGACACATCGCGCATAAATAAAACCATGCTCGACCCCCGAGACCCCCAAGATTCCCAAAACTCGACTGGTTGCGCCGTTGTCAGCCCTACGACATCATCCACCCTGGAACGCGACAACAACCAGAAAGTGAATAATAATGTACTGATCTCATTTCAACGACAACCATGCATGTTTGATCAGAGATGAAATCATCTCCTTTTATCGACGCCCGTTCGCGTCGACATCATTTCACCATCTCTACAACAAATTATCATTGAAGCAAGTCAGTCTACCTACAGTGAGTCTGAAGGGTAGGGCATGGCGTCAAGGTGAGCGAGACAAAGCTTGGCATGAGCATTTGATTGGAAGAATTGACTAATACTTATCACGTGCACAGACTCGATCGCTTAGTCAAGTAAGTCTTGGGATTCTGCTAAACTTGATTTGTACTCAATTTACCCCTTTTAGGCTACTTGAAACCGGCAGTACACAGCTCATTCGGAACACAGCGGCGCAACAGCTCGGTGATGTACAGAAGGCCCACTCTGATGAATTGTTCAATCTTCTCGCCCGCATCGTACCATACCTTCGTCATCGATCCTGGGATGTTCGTACTGCTGCCGCCAAAGCCCTCGGCTGCATTGTAGAGAACACCAACCCGTTTGAACCCAACGGCGACGATGAGGACACCGTCAAGAACGAAATCAAAGATGACGGCAATTCGGCTCATCATGGATCCCCACAGGCCCAAGATGAACAGTTGCTACAACTGGATACCTTGGACATATCAGCCGTCATTGCCAATGGAATTAAACTTGTCGCCAGTGGCAGCCGAGAGGAAGACGATCTCATTGGGTCTCAAGATCCTGCAACCCAGCTTGAATTCAAGCGAAGGTCCGCCTTTTCTCGACTGGGTTTGCGGGGACCGCGTGTACCAGAGCAAATCTCCGGTATCATCAAGGATATGAACATCAAGCCTGGATCTGTCGACATCCGGAAATCCCTACCGTCTATGCCCAAACACATCACGTCGGAGGATGCTATCTTAGAAGAAGACGAGTTGCAGTCTCCGGCTGCTTTCAGCGCGACATCGCCCCCGTCACATCATGGTCAACTGGGAGGAGATCAGGCAGGTCTCAGTAAACGCCAATTAAACCAGTTGAAGCGAAAGCAGAAATTGGACGCCAAGTCAAATGCCAGTAAGGTGCGAGTAGTGGATCTAGCAAGCCGCAGACCCAGTGTCAACGCGCCTAGCACGCCTGCCTCGGAGCCTTTTGGCATGAAGTCAGGACTCAAATCCGAACCCGATGAAGACGAAAAGGATGACATGTTCTCCCTCAAAAGGAGCAATGTTGACGAATCTGCCACCATTATTGCCGATTACAAAGGTCTGAAGAATATCGCTCCCGAGAAGTCGATGATAGAGACTGCCTCTGAGGAGATTGGACTTGAGTGGCCATTTGAACGTCTCTGTGAGGTCATGGTCGCTGACCTACTTGACCCCGCTTGGGAGATTCGACACGGTGCTGCAATGGGTCTGCGTGAAGTTGTCCGCGTCCATGGCGCAGGTGCTGGGCGAGCATCTGGAAAATCTAAGCATGAGAACGATGACCTCAATTCTGCATGGGCTGACGACCTGGCCTGTCGTTTATGCTGCGTACTGATCCTTGATCGATTTGGTGACTACATCTCGGACAACGTTGTAGCGCCGATCCGGGAAACCATTGGTCAAACGCTAGGCGCCCTCATGGTGCATCTTACCCCTCTGAAGGTGAGGTCCATTTACACGGTACTGTACCGCATGGTAATGCAAACCGATGTGGATGTGCCGAACCGAATTTGGGAGATATGTCATGGTGGTATGACTGGCCTGCGATATCTTGTGGCTGTCCGCAGCGATCTCCTGGACCGAGAAAGCAAGCTCATGGACGGGGTCGTTGAAGCCGTCATGAAGGGTCTGGCGGACTACGATGATGATGTGCGGGCTGTCAGCGCCGCAACCTTGACACCGATTGCCAAACAATTTGTGGACCTTCGTCCTCACGCTCTCCCGAATCTCGTCCACATTGTCTGGGGTTGCTTGTCGGATTTGCGGGATGACCTGAGTGCCAGCACAGGTTTTGTGATGGACCTTTTAGCCAAACTCTGCAGTTTTCCGGAGGTGCTTGACGCAATGCAACAGAATGCAACGGAAGACGAAGAACAGTCCTTTGCACAATTGGTACCGCGGCTATACCCATTCTTGAGACATACGATCACAACCGTCCGACTGGCGGTCCTCCGTGCGTTGCAAACCTTTCTCCAAATCAAGAGCGATGTAACAAGTGGGTGGGCCAGCGGACGCACCCTGCGACTTGTCTACCAGAATTTGCTTGTCGAACGAAATGATCTCAACCTCAAGATGTCTTTGGACGTTTTCAAAACCCTCGTCGACAGTCTTGCGTCGAGCGGTGTTCTGAACGACGCTCTAGCGCAGCATGGGGAAGATATGCTGGCTTTGGCCTTACACCCAATCGGCACATCTCGAAACCCTCTACCGATGGACTTATATCGACTAATGAGACCTTCTGGTCAATTGTATGGTCCGCCTCCACCATCTGAGTTGCAAAAGACAAACGGTGAGCCTACCATGAAGAAGAGGAAGAGATCCGACAGGAAAGACGAAGAGACTGCTTCAGCCTCCCATAATGTGGATGGTCATATGATCTCTGGAGAAGTCGATCTCGTAAGCTCCGAGACTCTCATTCGCTCTCGGATCTACGCTGCCAAAGCTTTGGGGGGTCTACTATCGCGTAGTTCCGCCGGCGAAGACCCATACGGTCTCTTCAAAGGACTGACCGAGGATCTAAAATCCCCTTACTCATCGACCCAGATGAGCGCTGGATTCTTGTTGGAAGAATACGCTCGAGCTTCATCGCCAAATCCAGACACTACTTCTGATATGATTCAATACCTATCGGATATCCTCGAAACCGATCGCCCAGACAATTACGCTGACATACTTCCGTACCTGAAGATTGTGCGCAGCCAGTGCCAAAACCTTCTGAATGCATTCCGGGATAATGGTCATGTGCAGCCAGCAAAACTACCCGCATTGGCCGTTGTCGTCCAAGGCGATGTCGGAGCTGGGCCCAACGCTTTCTCAGTCGCCAACGCTGAGTCGTTGGTATCAACTGACTTCGACCGTCTTAAAAAGAGCCTCACACCGGCGAACAGAATTACCTCAACCAAGCTCCTTGGCGATGCGCAAGCAGCTGCAAAGGAAGCAATTGAGGAGGCTAAGGACGTCAAAGCCGAAAGGGACATGCGGATCAAGGCTGCTGTTGCCGGCGCCATTGTTGCGATCGGAGAGATCCCAAGGAAGCCAAGTGTCCTCATCAAAAGCATCATGGACAGTATCAAGATGGAACAGAACGTAGATCTTCAGAAGCGCTCAGCTTACTCGATTGCGTTTCTCCTGGGTCATTATGCTACTGCGCAAAAGCGTGGGCCTGCTGACAAAATCACAAGCAATCTCACCAGCTTCTATTGTATGGACACATCTGAAACGCCTGAGTACGAAGTCAATTCAGCCAAGCTAGACGTAATCTTGTCCCTTCATAAGGAGGAGGATCGGAAGGATTATGCTAGTACCGAGCTCTACGAGAAAGAAGCCAGAGCCGCACGCATCACTCGACGAGGCACGAAAGAAGCGCTCGATCAGCTTTCGACCCTTTTCGGCCCCGATCTATTCACCAAAGCTCCTGTGCTCAAGTCGAAAATCGCCGATCCACTGCATCGAGTGCTTGGCGATGCGGACTGCATGGATATCGATGAGCAGAAGAACGTCGGACAGGATATTGTGGATGCCCTTTCGATCCTTCGTGCACTCACTCCGAGTCTGGATGAGCAATTGAAACCATTCATCATCAGCATGATGCCACTCATGGTGAAAGCCTTAAGACATAAGCTATCTGTCTTCCGATATGCCGCCGCCAAATGCTTTGCAACCATCTGTAGCACCTTGAAGATCGAGGGAATGACCATGCTCGTTGAGCAGGTCCTTCCATACGCCAGTTCAGACAACCTCCACTTCCGGCAAGGTGTTATTGAGGTCGTCTATCATCTGATTCATGTCATGGAGGACAACATTCTACCATATGTGATCTTTCTACTGGTGCCTGTGCTTGGTCGGATGAGTGACTCCGACAATGACATTCGACTGATAGCCACGACTACTTTTGCCACATTAGTGAAGCTCGTCCCACTCGAAGCAGGCATCCCGGATCCGCCTGGGTTCTCGGAGAACCTACTCAAAGGTCGTGATCGGGAGCGGAAATTCATAGCGCAGATGCTCGACTTCAAGAAGGTCGAGCCTTTTGATGTTCCAGTGGCCATCAAAGCAGAGTTGCGATCTTATCAACAAGAAGGCGTCAATTGGCTCGCCTTCCTCAATCGTTATCACCTTCACGGGATACTTTGTGATGATATGGGTCTAGGCAAGACGCTACAAACGCTCTGCATCGTTGCTAGTGACCATCACATAAGAGCAGAGGAGTATGCAAAGACCCAAGCTTCAGACGCCCGCCGACTGCCTTCGCTCATCGTCTGCCCACCAACACTTTCAGGGCATTGGCAGCAGGAGATCTTACAATTTGCGCCGTTCTTGTCCTGCCTGGCGTATGTCGGGTCCTCACAAGATAGGGCTCAGTTGAGAAGTAGGCTTGGCAAAACAGATATCGTTGTCACCTCATACGATATTTGTCGGAATGAAATTGACTTATTTGCTCCCATGGATTGGAACTACTGTGTACTGGACGAAGGTCACCTCATCAAGAACCCCAAAGCCAAAACATCCATGGCTGTCAAGAGGATCAAAAGCGTTCATAGACTGATACTTTCTGGTACTCCGATCCAAAACAATGTCCTTGAGCTTTGGTCACTATTTGACTTTCTTATGCCCGGCTTTTTGGGGACAGAAAAGGTCTTCCTGGATCGGTTCGCGAAACCCATCGCCGCCAGTCGATACGCTAAATCATCGTCAAAAGAGCAAGAGGCCGGCGCGCTTGCTATCGAGGCGCTACACAAACAGGTCTTACCGTTCCTTCTTCGCCGGCTCAAGGAAGAGGTTCTGGCCGATCTTCCGCCCAAGATCATCCAAAATTACTACTGTGACTTGTCGGAACTTCAGAAGCAGCTGTTCGATGACTTTGCCAAGAAGGAGCGTAAGACGATCGCGGCTGAAGCGGGCAGCGAGTCCAAGGAAGCGAAGCAACACATCTTTCAAGCCCTTCAATACATGCGCAAGCTGTGCAATTCACCTTCCCTTGTCGTCAAGGAGACTCACCCTCAGTACTCAAGCATTCAAGGCGCACTGGCTAAGAGGAATACCTCGCTCAAGGATGTCGCCAATGCTCCCAAACTCTCTGCGCTCCGTGATCTTCTGGTCGATTGTGGGATTGGCTCTGATTCGTCTACAAACAACTCTTTCGTCTCCCCTCATCGAGCCTTGATCTTTTGCCAAATGAAGGAGATGCTTGACATTGTGGCGAATAGCGTGTTGCGCGAGCTGCTGCCGAGTGTGCAGTACCTGCGTCTGGATGGCAGCGTCGAAGCCAACAAGCGACAAAGCATTGTCAATCAGTTCAACACCGATCCCAGCTATGACTGCTTACTCTTGACAACATCTGTGGGCGGCCTTGGCCTCAATCTGACAGGAGCTGACACTGTCATATTCGTGGAACATGATTGGAATCCCCAGAAAGACATGCAGGCCATGGACCGAGCGCATCGCATCGGGCAGAAGAAGGTGGTCAATGTTTACAGGCTGGTCACACGAGGGACCCTGGAAGAGAAAATCTTGAAGTAAGTCCTTCCCATCCATCGCAATGGATTCAACAACACGAACGCTGACACCTGGGATCACAGTCTCCAGCGCTTCAAGATTGATGTTGCCTCAACGGTTGTCAATCAACAGAATGCTGGGCTTGCCACGATGGAGACTGATCAGATCCTTGATCTTTTCAATATATCAACCTCTGACCCATCATCTGCTGCTGGTCTACCGCCTCCCCCTTCCAGTAATGGTGTAGACAAGGAGAAGCAAGGCCGTGAGGAAGAGATGGTGGACGCAACGACAGGACAAGTCAAAGAGAAAGGAAAGAAGGGTTGGCTCGACGATCTTGGCGAGCTCTGGGATGAGAAAGGGTATGAAGAGGAGTTTGACTTGGGTGGATTTCTAAAGACGATGAAGATGTGACGGATGGCGCTCGAAGCCGAGGAACAAATTTAATCAGGGGGTGGATTTGGGCGAGGCATGGACTTGAAAGCATAGCGAGGAGTTGAAGTTGATGTGCATAGTTCAGCGGCGCCATTGGAAATGCATCATCAGTGGACTGATATAAATAGCATCAAAGATGGCCCCAAATCCTAGGAGTAAGGAGCCTCATTGCCCACTTCCATTCTTCCATTTTTGCTTCTCACGCTAAAACGATCGCGCCGAAGATTAGCCGTCCCCAAGATCCCCCCCTCCGGCCAGTTCAACCTCCAGCAAGCTATCATCAATTGTTCACAGAATCACCCTCCAATTCAACATGGCTTCGGGCTACGGTCTCTCAGGAGGTATGATCGCAATCCATCCCTCCCTCCTCCCTTCAACCTTCCACGCTTTCCCCCAATCTCTCCCTCTCTCTCTAACAGCAAACTACGATCAACCAAACTGACCACACCAATTCTCTTTGCACAGGCCAATCCCGCTGCTTCCCCTTCTGGCAAGAAATGCTGGCCTGCTACGTCATCAACACCTCCTCCGAGGACGTCTCCGGCGCAAAAAAATGTTTGCCGCAACTCGAGGATTATGAGGAGTGCTTGCATCATCGGAAAGAGGTGCCGTATTTGGGTCTACCATCCACACGCTCCACTAACGCCTTACGCGCCCATAGATATTACGGACACGCATGGTGCAGCAAGCATACCGAAGGGCGGAAGCGGCGCATCCGAGGGAAAACATGCCGAAGATTGGGCAGATACGGAATCTGGGGCTGTTGGGGCAGGAGGAGGATACGAAGGCTGTGTTGGAGGGGGTGAGGATGGGGAAGTAGGATGGGAGGACTATTACATGGCGAAGGAGATTGGGTCAATGGGAGTGGGTATGGGGATGAGGATGCGCCATCCAGGGGAGACCTTGTATGGACGTTGACATTGCGGTCGAAGGCTCTTTGGCTGCTTCATAAAGCCCATGCGAGGGCTATACCGGCTGCCACCGTTATCTTGAGGGACCAAGAGTGTTCGCAAATTCTCTAGCGGTCACGCGCTGGGTCTCAGAATCCAGTCATATATTATTGTGAGAAGAATAATGTTGGATTTGATACACCATTACCCCTCGGGATTTTCTCTGAATTTTCCTGACAATCAAACACCCATGCATCTCCCATCGTAGTGTTCCAAGGATTATCTTGAATCGGCGGGTTCACATGATTTCAATGCCTGCTGCTTGACCAGTCGGCAAAATGAGAATCCGCTCCGAAGGACTCGCAAGATCTTACCTTGATCCTTTAGATCTATTTGTTCATAGTATATCATACATTCTCGCTGTAAAATACACGGTGCTCTGTGTCTCCCCACCCCCTTTCGACTCAATCCCACACTTTGCCCAGAAGGGATTACGCTCGTGAAAAGCCGCCCCCAGCGCCCGCTCCAACCTGCAATGCCAATATGTTTCACCCTGTGACAGCAATGACGATAAGCGAGAAGATTGATTAGGCATTTGATATCCGTTTTGCCGTGTCTGCATCTTGACGTATGATCGACCGAATTATATTTGGAGCTCATGAGCAGCGCGCTTGCAAGAAGCTCGGTCTTCACGGTTCAAATGCTCCACGCGCAATCTGTGAGGATTCGCTAAAGAGCTCATCACGGGGAACCACGTGAGCGCCGCTCTGTCTCACTAGGAGGCAATCTGCGAGGACGGAGATTATTGAGCGCTTACATTGATTGCATCCTGGTCTTTAGGTGAACGCTTCCTGAGGACAAGGGGGAAATGAGTGCCATTCGTTAATTTGCATCTGTGATTGTAGGCTTGTCGTCCGACAGGGAGTTAATCCTTGGCCGGTCTGTGGGCTTTACAAGGCAGGTCGGCTATCAGACCATCCTCTGCATTTTGTGACTCGTAGCATGATCACACTTCAGGATGCTGACCGCCTCAGACCCTGGATCAAACTACGCCGTGACGGCAGCGACACAGTCAATTGTGACAGTCCTCGTCCTCGACACCTGACGTTGATCAGTAATACGTGCGAAGACCACACGCCAGGCCTGAGCTCTTGTGGGTCTGTGTCCTAGATGCGACGCGTTTCGAGCCCAGCGGCACATTGAAACAATATCTGCCAATACCGCCAATTCCACTTGAAAAAATATCCAATGATCTCTTTGGACGCTAATCCAGGCACCAGGCACGGTCCCTGTAGGAGTGGGATGGCGCGAAATTTCTCGGAGTGTATGCTGCACTCGCGCAGAGATCAATGCAGCCCTGGTTTCGACTTGTTTCTTGGGCGGGCTGGATACTACTTGGCTTGCAAGATGCCGTCCCTTTTCCATCTCCTCCTCCAGCTCTTACCGCCCATGCACATATCATTAACATGACTTCCTTGCTGATCGTCGGTTTGATTGTGCCGTTCGTTGTCTTGCATTTAGGGGGCATCAATACGTGAGCACTATTGATTGTGACAGCCTGTATTTCCCTTCAATACATAATCAGAATACTGGGTGGCATTTCTGGAAATTCAGCATCACAGCACTTTTCACGAGCATATTGCGGGCAAAATGCTTTTATCTCTGTTCACGAGCGTTATCATTGCGTCGAGTATCACTACAACGTTTGCTCAGGTTCAGTATGCCGGAGTCAACATCGCAGGCTTCGATTTTGGCTGCGGTACTGATGTGAGCTCTGAGCCCAGAACATCATTAGCAATCCTCCAGTACTGACGCTATTCAAACAGGGCAGTGGATGCAATCCAGGCAGTTCAGACCCGACAAACGGCGGTGACAAACAAATGCAACACTTCGTCAGCGTCGACAAGCAAAACATCTTTCGATTACCAGTCGGCTGGGAGTACTTAGTCGACACACCGGGCGGTCCACTGAACCAGGCCAACTTCAAATATTACGACAGCCTTGTACAATCGTGCATCAAACTGGGCGTCCACTGCATTATCGACATCCACAACTATGCTCGCTGGAACGGGCAGATCATTGGTCAGGGCGGGCCCAGCAACGCAGATTTTGCAAACACCTGGAGCCAGCTTGCCACGGCATATAAAGGTGATGCCAATGTCATCATGGGCATCATGAACGAGCCCCACGAGGTAGAGATCGGTCCGTGGGCAGAGACAGTCCAAGCAGCCGTCACCGCCATCAGAAACGCGGGAGCGACAAGTCAAATGATCCTGTTACCAGGTCAGCGCTACCTCTCTTCATCATCCTTCACATAACACATAGAAGTCCATCCCACTCACGCTTTCCCTGTCTAGGCAACGATTGGACCTCCTCTGGCGCGTCCGTCTCTGACGGCTCCGCCGCCGCCCTCCTCAAAGTGACCAATCCCGGCGGCGACACCAAGGGCCTAATCTACGATTTCCACAACTACTTCGACAAGGGCAGCGGCACCTCCACCGGCTGCATCTCCAACAAAATCAGCGACGGCTTCACACCCCCCCTGAATTTCCTGCGCCAGAACAAGCGTCAAGCCATGGTGACCGAGCTGGGCGGCGGCGGGACCGACACAAATTGCCTGACCTACGTCTGCGAAGCCCTCGACTTCCTAAACCAGAACTCGGACGTCTATCTTGGATGGACCGCGTGGGCCGCCGGCGGGTTCCCGGCCACATACGAATTGGCCCTACTGGATGGGGGTGGCAACGATGTGCCGCTCATGACGCAGTGCTTCGCGGCCAAGTTCCGCGGGAGCAATGGCACGGATACGGTGGGCTCTGATCCCGTGGGCTCGGACACTGTCGGTAATGGTGCCGGCACAAATCGTACTGGATCCACAGGCACGAGCACAGGCACAGGCACAGGCACAGGCACAGGCACAGGCACAGGCACAGGCACAGGCACAGGCACAGGCACAGGCACAGGCACAGGCACAGGCACAGGCACAGGCACRGGCACAGGCACAGGCACAGGCACAGGCACGGGCACAGCGGCCTCAGGCTCGGGCTCCCCCTTCCCCGGCGCCGGCCGCATCGGTAGCGGCACCAATGCCATCCAACCCGGCACTAGCGGCTATCCCAACGGCTTCCAGAGCTTCAAGGCCGAGGCCCCCAAAACTGGCACCGGCACCGCTGTCACAAGCGGCGGCAATGATGGGAACAGTACGTCCACTACGGGATCAAGTGGGACCAGCGGGACGTGTAAGAGAAAAGGTAAGAAGGCGAAGAGGAGAAGGAGTGGGAAGGCGAGGATTGGGGGCGCGGATGGGATATGAGTGGACCAAGGGGGCGGGCCCTCGACTGGCTCGGAAGCGCCATTTGTATCAACAAAATAATTTCTAGTGCCCTCATTGTTGCGAAGTCATTCGCTATTCCTCTTCAATCAAATTGTGCTGCTCCTCAAGCCCCCCAGCGCATCTGTCCATCGCACTTCGAAAATAAAATCCATGAAAAACCCTCGGCGGCACAATCTCTGTCCCAGAGAGCCCCCTTTACAGTGGATGGCAGGACCCATTCATCCCCTACAATGTCCCCAACCGTGCCGAAAATTTCCAATCAGATTAGAAAAACCTCCTGAAATCAATATTCAAATCCCACATCCACGCTCATCACACAGCTCCGTGCTCCTCTTCCCCCTTATCCCTTACCCCTTACCTTACCCCACTCCCTCCCAACCCTTCTGCATTCCAACTCCTCCATCCCTAATCCCCCATCGCACATATGCTTACACTTCCATCCAACCTATTCCCAGAATCCGCGCGCACGGCTTCCCCCTGGCCGTTGTGAGGTTTTCGGAATGGTGGCTCACAAGGCTTGGCTTGGCGGCGCTCGCCTGCGGGTCGCCGTTTCAGGGAAGGGGGAGCCGAGAAGCGAGGCAGGCAAGCGAGAAAGGCTATTTGAACGACGTGCGCTGCGGGACTTTTGAGACTTGTTGATTATAAGGGGAGGGGATGGTTTGTGGTTATTGTGATGGTGATGACTTTGTAAGGGTGGGGTGGAAGTGATGAGGGTTTTGGAATATAGGGGGGGGTTTTTGTTGTTGGGATGTCGACTGGAGGTTTCTGCGAGGCGTCCGGTGGGTTGATGAGGAGGTGCGGTGAGTTGGGAGATGCGGTGTGAGATGATATCGCACCTATCTCTGAGCGAGTTTGACGCGGGTAGCTGCGTCAAGGCGAAACGCACTTGCGATGCAAGTTGCTGGCGCTCGCTGGCCATCTCATGGATTTGAGCCGTGAGGTGATGTCGCTCGCTGGCAGTCTCAGGGATTTGAGGCGTGTGACCGCCCCAAGGGGTGTGGATTTTATTGTCACCGTGTGGTAGTCAATTTGCCGGAAGAAACTCTGAGGCACGACTGATGCCGTCGTGATGGCTTGGGTAAATTGGGGGGGAAGCCTGTACTCCATGGTTCAGTCAGAGTGTTTTTTCGTTCTTCTTTTTTTGGCGTGGTAGATCAAGCAGATTCGTCCCGTCGAAGATGGTCATGTGCAGACCAGACATGAAATCTAGTATGCCGTGGCCATTGGGACTGTTTGGATGGTAGACGTTGTTGAGAATCACTGGCCTGTTCAAGTCAGTCCTCGAGTAATTTTAGGGTGCTTCGTCGGATGGCCTGACGCGCAATTGCGTCGATGCTGAATTTGCGATTGGCGGTCTCCATCAAAAGAGTCTACAATAATGTTTCCAGGAACCCAGCTGCAATGAGGATGAATTGAGACTTTAGGGCTGAGTGGAAAATCGTCATTTTTCTTTAAGAAGGCATTTGTGTCACTGGAGCCCCACAGGTAAGCAAGAAAGGTGACCTTTCCTTCTCTCCTCAAAATGAATTTCCTACTCGATTGAGGCGCAATGAAGGACCCGCTTAAAGTGGTGTCAACTTGTGCCTGAAGCTCAGTGTGTTATTCGTCCATTGTCATTTGTTAAAAATTCGTTGTCAAAAAAGTGACACCAGCGAGGGTTGAACCTACGCTCCTGTATGAGGAAAATCAGAAAAACTCCAAAAAATGAAGCGTCTCCTCGGAACACGGAGTCAAACTGGTATCAACCTATCAACACGGCACGGAGGACCCTGCCTAAGTCAGGACCTCACACGCCAATTGTTACCAGCATCCTCTGAGCCCTCAGAGCAACCCGTATGATGGTCCTGGATGTCTCCCAAATAGCTCATCCATTTGCACCATAAGACCTACCGTAAGACCTACCGTAGTGATGAAACTTTATTTTGCGATATATATCTTTATTTTGGCCCCGGCTAGAGACAGACACCAGATTACTAACCACAGACACCACTTTTGCTATAGACAGACACCCCCCCAAGCCAACCCCCCGAAGCCCACCGAAGGTCCCCTGGAAGTCCAGCCCGGAAGTCCTTTAGGAGTGGCCCCCGGACGTCCCCTCGGAGTGCCCCTCTCGAACCTTAGGAGTTACCGCCGGAAGTCGCTTGAAGGTGCTCTCCCGAAGTCCTTGTAAGAACCCCTAAAAGGCCCCCCGGGAGGATCTTCGGGGGGCACTCCTAATTACCTCCCGGGGGCATTCTTAAGGAAGCCCCGGGGGCTCTTCCGGGTGGC
>MSTJ01000348.1:0-17191 GCA_001956345.1 Ramalina peruviana | reverse complement strand
TATCATGAAGAAGAAGAAGAAGATGCATGTGTACGCAAGCTGGACAAAGCAAACCAAGCATATGGACAATGTATGATTCGAAAGAATTTGCTGGATATTATGCTACTCCGGCTCCTCCACCACTCGTCCCTGCCACTTCCACCCTAATTCCATATAGATATATGATCCGCAAAGATATGCCACCCGAGAGATGATGCACCTAGCTCTTCCTGCCAACGGGCGAGTCGCCCCCGTCTCACCACAAATGCATGCAATCCATTCTACGCCATCTCAATGCATATGCCAATAGCAAGATTCCCCGGCGCTCCTGCAATGTCTGAGGATCCGAGATGTACAGTTTGCCACCTCTCGCAATGCGGTCAGCCGGGCAATTATCGTATTCAACACTCTCCCCACAACATCCCCTGATCACCCCTGGTCTGCTGGCTACCTCTCACAGCACGCTCCATCATCCGAGCTTCTTCCCTACCGCCGCGATCGCTCCCAGCGCACGCCTTCTTTCTGGGCTGGTTCTCTCGGCTGCCCAAGGCACCACAATGACTGGCCGCAGCACTGGCGGCATGACGCTGGTTGTGCTTGGTGGGTCGTTTGTGAGCTTCCCGCACGGCGTGTTTGTTCTCCTTTCGGAGCAGAAACGAGCTGGCAGCTTGATCGTCGAACATGATGCTACTTTCATCCGCATTGGATTCGAGAGCTTGCTGCTCCGCACGAATATTCGAGATATCGTCGAGGCAGCGAGGCGCGATCAACTGGCGCACGGCATCCTCAACGGATAGATCCATTGAGATTGGCCGGGCGCGCTTGCGAGAAGATTCCGTGGACCCAGGGCGAGGGGTTGGGACTGAGCCTGATGGGCGGTTGAGCGCCAATTCTTGAAGGGCGCTCGCGGCTTCATGGGTCGACGCGCTTGGGGCGGCGCCAAATGAAGCAGGGAAGTTGTATGCCTCCAGCTGCCGGCGCGTGGTGGAAGTGGGCATATTACTGGTGATGGTGACTGCCCCATTCGATCGAGGTCCTTGCGCATTGGTGTGATAGTCCGACCCCAGGGTCTGCCTAGCTCTGGCCAATTCCATTTCTCGCGCTTGTCCCTTCAAACAATTCAATTGCATGTTGGCGCGACGACAGGTCGCCTGTACAGCCAGCTTAGCAGGCTGTCCTGGCGCTCCAGTCGACGATGCTACTGATGAGATTGATGATGATCGGGACGGTCGAGATGATACGTCAGAGTATTGTGTTGAGACATCTGACATTGAATCTGGAGATGACATTGAGGAGACCGAAAGACCCGCAGACGTTCGACGAGCCAGAGGAAAGCCATCCGGCACCCTCGGCTTCCACTCGGACGTGCTGTCGAGCGTTGACCTGGCCATACAGGACTGTTGCACTTGTTGCATGGCCTGGCACATGGATGATCGTCGTGTGAACATCCCCGGTGTACTCGCTGCAGGAGTACAGAAGGGGCCAATCTGAGGCGTGAGCTCTGGCGTCGGCAAAGGCGCGAGATGAGGCTGCAACGGCGGCAGAGTCCTTCTCTGCTCATTCATTGGCGTGTGCTCGAGCCATTGCGGGATGCCCCGGGACAGTGTGGGTGTTGTCTCGTTGGATCTTGACACTGCTTGGTCGCGGATTGGCAATGGCGGGGGACTCATTTCTGGGCTGGCAGTATCATATCCTGAATCTTCCGAAAGCTCAGCCGTTCCAAAATCGATATTGTCAAGTTCAGGCGTCAGACGGAGCACCACTTCCTTCCATGAGAGCGCTTGCCTAGGCAAGGAATGTGCCGGGACATGGACCTGCGACGAGGGTGAATGCTTGAGCACGATATCAGTCCATCGGTGAAAGATGGGCTCTGGTATGTGAAGCTTCCAGTCAATGGCACTCAAAAATGCCATCTCATTGATATTCAGATCCCACGTGCTCAGCCCAGAAATCTTGCTCCACGCATTCGCAGAGAAATTTCGATCTTGCAGATACTTTGACGCAAGGATAAGAGCAGCGATGAACATCCGTCGTCCACATTGTAGAGAGAATGATGAGGTTGAGTCTTTCGGCTGTTCCATGGTAAAGTCCAGGCAAGGAAGACATGATCTGATCCTGATCAAATAATAGAGCGCGACCTGTAGAGTCGAATAGCTGGTTTTGGATCGTCGCAGCACTTCCTGAATGAAGTATCGGAGATCCATCTTGCTCGGCTGGCGCGTGCATACAGGATCGGGTCTAGATTGCACGTAAGCAGAGAGAGGCCATATCGTCTCCACCATTTGAGTTGTGGTATCTTATCGGGGTTCGTCAGCTCATCTACCTCAAGGCTGCTCCGTCTTGCATTAGCTTACCAACAAGGCTGTCCACGAATGTGATTTTCCGCTCACTTTGCCGCACGAGGGACGGTGGCGGTCGAGGACATGGAACGGTCTTGCCATTGTCTGTTTCTGTTGAGCTCAGTCGCTGGGTCCGTCTCGGGTTCTGACGAGATTCGGGCGCAACAACCTGAGCATAAGATTGATTGGGTGGCAGAAAAAAGGTGCCGGGGGCAGGGCTACCTTGATCCTTCACCGCAGTATTTGGTCTTTCTGTTGGACATCCTGACCAAGCAATCTCATTCTCATTACTCCATTCCTGACACGAGGTAAGACCCGTCAAGGATGATGATGAGACTGAGCTCTGCGATGAAGGTGCATCAAGGGAGAAGGCCGATGTGTTGGTAGAGGACGATCTGTTGGAGTAGATCGAGGCGGTGGAGGGGCTGTTGAGGTATGATTTGAGGATCTGAGAAGTCCATGGCGCTGATCTGTCGAGGTCTAAATCTGCAGCCATGAAGATGGTCGTGATGTACAAAGGAGAGTCGTAGTGAATGAAATATTGAGAGTAAGAATGTTGAGTCTTTATGGGTCCAAAGCTCAGGAGGCGAATGAGTCAGAAGGGATTGGTCAAACAAAGCGGAGTGGCAACCGGTTCTGTCGACTCTTGAAGCTGTTGTCTGAGACCTGTGACAGCGTGATTTGTTCACAATTATCGCAGGCAGTCGACTGCAGGATCAAGAAGTGAGACCCGCTTGACCCAACTCAATTTGGTATGCCCAGGCTGCAGAGACCAATGCCTAGCTCCTTGCTTCAGGCAGATGACTGAGGCGGTAAATGTGGTAGATCGCGTGTTATCGATCTTCCTTCTTTTTACAGGACCACCAGTAGCACGATTCCAGTAGCCAATGACCGATGCGGGATGCTGTTACAGCAAATCCAGGTGTGTGATATTGAATCCTCAGGTGTATTGCTTGAGGAATTCGCAATGACCGAGGGCTTCAGAGGTGCCCAAAGTCGACACGATCGGGTACAGAGACAGATGAGATGGACGATGTGATACTGGTGGCCTGCGAAAGGGCGATGGGTAGGAGATACATGTTTCCTGCTGCTCGCGACACTCCCAACTCTGCCAAATTCTAAGAGCTGTAGGTCGCCAGACTCAAAGGATGAGTCTGTGCAGTTCAAAGATAGGGTACTGCCGGTTTCGGAAGAAGATGTATCACAGATCAAAGAGCAGGCCCTCGCTTATATTATTCTGGGGATGAGTTGAATAATTGGAAGGTGGCCGGATTTGCGGTGGCGGGAATAGGCAGGGTTAAGGCGGTCGAAGTGGCAAACTCCTCAAATAAAATGAATCAGTCAAGGAATATGACTCCGATTCCCACGGCTGGTTGGATCCCTCATCAGTGAAAACTCTTYCAAGCTTCATTGCTGCCGTCAAGCAATCATGTTTGTGAACATGTGCAGCCATCATTACTCACAGTGAAAGCTCAAAAGAACAACCAAATGGTTGCTTTCGTCTGGTGAAGGAAACCAAAGAACTCCCAAAGAAAACGAGTAGTAGTACAGGGAATAATGAAATCAGTCAAGAGTGGAGAGATGGACCACCGCGATCATCAGACTAACAAAAGTCGTGCAGGCTATTCCAGTTGGAGTTGCACTGCTTGTGATGCTTGTATCGTTGTCATTCGTACCGCCTCTGGTGGTTGAGGAGAGAAAAAAGAGAAAAGGCCACGGGATTTGGTTTTGTTGCAATTGCTGATTCGGGGGAGGGGTGGGCCTAAGATTTCGCGCAATCGTTCGCCCAGCCAGCCAAAAGTTCCACCTCGATGCGCGCAGCTTCTTTCCGAGGGTCGACGATTGACTCACTCACTGAATTTGATTCCAACCTCCCGAGACCCCAACCCCTCCACATAATAATCCACATAATCCACAGCAGTAAGAATGGTACGCTCCTTATTTGCTCACTCCAGTGGCGGCAAAGCTACCCCGTCATGTCTTCCACACCTGTTGTGTCTCTAACCGCGCATATGCTCGTATTCAAGCGCAACGCATGCTCTGTTTCAACCTTTGTCAACCTCACTCTCCCCTACTGTTCCAGTATCTGAGTCTCCCATTTGGAAGGATTTGCCCCAATGCGACTGATCGCCTTGAATGGCTTGGGTCCAGGCAGCTAGACTGCTAGTGAGCTCGAATCCTTAAAGGATTTTCCTAGCTGTTTGGTAACACGTAGCAGGCTCCAAGCCCGTCGCAGATGACCTATCACAAGCCAGAGAGCTACAGTCTAGACCTGCAAGCGCTGATTGACCTAGCCCGTCTAGGCCAGCTGCATGTATCGGCCCGTGATCTGATAATCGCCACTGTCCGAAGGATTCTCGGCGTTGGACAAATGACGAAGCACCTTTTTCTGCTGACTGCTGATTGATTAGCCATCCAGAATCGCAAGATTTGCAACAGCTGTAACAGCTCCTTTCAAGCGATCAATTGCGAAACTTGGTGGGGTCGCCCAACAACTGTACACACATGAGCGACTTCACATGATTCTTCGCCCTGTTTTTGATGAGCTGGCGACTTTGAGTCTGCGCATCGGCCTAATAGTGACGACCCCACCCCTCCCTGTCTCCTCATCATCGCCCCCAAGCTTGATGATTGGATGTCTTATTTTTAGTCTCCGTCAGATACCGTCGGCAAACCAGCGGACGATGACTCAAGTTCTCCTCTCACCCTCTGTCTAGAGTACCGTAGTCTCGACTGCAGGGAATCACAGGCATCTTGCCACCACAGCCATCGAAAAGTCAGAGACCCGCATGTGACGCTCTGGGCAGACCCGCGGTCACCAAGGGATTGTGCAGAGGAATCCTTGAATCCTTCAGCATCACGCGCATGCTCTCCATTCCGCTTGAATGTTCCAGGCTGAAGCGATGGTGCCAATCGTGCCATCATTCTTATTTCACGTTCCTGTTTCAGAGAAGTGAGCCACGTTGCTGCGAGGGGGAGGCTGAGTCTCGTGGCTCTATGGCTGCCTGGCTACCGAAAGTCAACTGCCACATGAAGCGCCGCCTTGCGTCATCCAATGCTGGAGAGAGGCCAAGTTCGGATATGCTCGCGACGCTTCTGTGGAATGATCAACAACAGCAACCTGCCGGGGGCTCTTTTCCAAGGCAGCATAGGCTTGTGATGATGTGAAAGTCGCCAGGGCCAATATGATGCCTGCATCGCGGCTATCCAGACACCTGAGCTGCCTGCAGTTGGTGTGCCGCGCCGCCTTCGAAATGTGTGCACAGCCGGGCGATCATGGAAGCGGGACCAGTTTGACTCATCTGCCTGCTCAACTACATGTGTCCTTGATCGTGGTTGTCAGATATGGATATGTCTTGACAGAATGCGACAGATATGGATATGTCTTGACAGAATGCGACASCCTTGATGGGCTTCCATGACAACAACTTGAGCCGTTGCCTGCCTCGGAGCATGTCCGATGAAGTAGGTACTGGATATTCCTGCGGCATTTTTGCATTGGATGCCATGGCTGTCGTTTGATTTAGGAGAAGAAAGACTTTCCTGATGGACGCCGTTCAAAATCAGGCTGCTTCTTTCTGCGACAATGTCTTGATATGTCCGTCCAACCTGGTGCCACTCAACTGTCTCTGATGCTGTGCCAGTGGGCGTCAGTCACCTTATTTCCTTCCAGATATGAGTGCTTTGATTTATGCAAGATGATGCCCAACAGTAGTGGATCTCGAACATGGCGAGCATGGCTCAGGATGCGGTGATAGATTTCGAAAGGAATACGAATCAGGTATGAAGAATGCATGAGGGACTATATAGTCGTATATCGAAAGTCTTGGGATGTGAATGGACAATCTGAAACATAGTGGTCACCCGACCATGTGGACTCTATCGTACAACAATAGCAAGCTGATCCTATTGAGCCCCTATTCACTATTTGGCTCATCACCACCATCTCGATACAATTCCTTGGCAACGAGAGAGGCCGCCCTTATGCCCGAGCGTTCCCGACATCGGCAGGATTCGGGGACTTGCTGAGTCATGTGTCCTGGCCAATCGGCGATGGCGGAAACGGCGGACCAAAGGCTACAGCTTCATCCAACGGTCGATTTTCCAAAAATGGGAGCTTCGGCCAGCGTGCCAAACCAAATAACGATAATAAAATTCTTTCTTGAACTGTCACGCGATATTGGGGAGTGGTACCTCGGTCGGAGTGCCCAGAATGATTAGACGGGCGACAATTGCAGCTTCTCACCATTTACATCCTGTTCCCAAATACACTTCGTCCTCTATACGGCAGCTTCGCCCCGTTGCGCCGAGGTGCTCAATCCCAAAACCCTCCAGTCGCGCATTCTATCCATTCCTACAGACTGCAAACATGGTATGGGACCTTGACATACGTGAAAGCCACTACTTGTCGTGATGCGACGCATGGAACATTGTAACCTGAGCTGACATGTCAATGGCAATGCAGTCTACTCGAACAGAATCAGATGCTTTTGGCGAAATCCAGGTCGATGCCAGCAAATACTGGGGAGCGCAGACCGAGCGGTCTCTCGAAAACTTCAAGATCAATCAACCACAAGATCGCATGCCTCCACCGGTCGTCCGGGCATTCGGCGTGCTCAAGGGCGCCGCCGCGACAGTGAACATGAACTTCGGGCTCGGTAAGCCCATACCATGATGATCGCCAGAATGAGCAATGGCTGAGCAAGGATCGGATGAGGTTCAAAGATCCCAAGATAGGTCAAGCCATCCAACAAGCTGCATCAGAAGTTGCCTCCCTCGAGCTCCTCGACCATTTCCCCTTGGTAGTATGGCAAACCGGCTCCGGCACGCAGTCCAACATGAACGCCAATGAAGTCATCTCGAACCGCGCTATTGAGATCCTAGGCGGCACCATGGGCTCGAAGAAACCTGTCCATCCCAACGACCACGTCAACATGTCCGCCTCCTCCAACGACAGCTTCCCCACCGTCATGCACATAGCCTCCGTGCTCGAGATCCAAGAATCTCTCATCCCATCCATGCAGTCCCTCCGCGACGCCCTCGACAAAAAATCCAAGGACTTTGACCACATCATCAAGATCGGCCGTACCCACCTCCAGGACGCCACTCCCCTCACCCTCGGTCAGGAGTTCTCCGGCTACGTCGCACAGCTCGACCGCGGCATCGAGCGCGTGCAAGCCACCCTCCCGCACCTCCGCCTTCTCGCGCAGGGCGGCACCGCAGTCGGCACAGGCATCAACACCTTTCAAAATTTCGCCGAAGCCGTCGCGGCCGAGATCAGCAAGATGACATCCCAGACATTCACCACCGCGCCCAACAAGTTCGAGGCGCTGGCCACGCACGACGCCATTGTCGAGGCTTCGGGCGCGCTCAACACGCTCGCCTCTTCCTTGTTCAAGATCGCGCAGGATATACGGTATTTGGGCTCAGGCCCGCGCTGCGGGTTGGGCGAGCTGAAGCTGCCCGAGAATGAGCCTGGGAGCTCGATCATGCCGGGGAAGGTCAATCCGACGCAGTGCGAGGCCTTGACGATGGTGTGTGCGCAGGTGGTGGGCAATCACACCGCGGTGACGGTGGGGGGGATGAATGGGCAGTTCGAGYTGAACGTGTTCAAACCCGTSTTGATCAGGAATCTGCTGCATAGCATACGGATCCTGAGTGATGGCATGCGGAGTTTTGAAAAGAATCTGGTGGTGGGGATCGAGGCGGACGAGGATCGGATCGGCAAGTTGTTGCATGAGAGGTAGGTTTTTTGACCTTCTCTCGTCTGTCTGTCCTGGAAGAGGTGTGCATGCTTGCTGACACTGTTGATTTGTTAGTCTCATGCTGGTGACCTGTCTCAACCCCGTAATCGGCTACGACATGGCCTCCAAAGTCGCCAAGAACGCCCACAAGAAGGGTCTCTCGCTCAAGCAGAGCGCAATGGAGCTGAAGGCGCTGAGCGAGGAAGACTTTGACAAATATGTCAGACCGGAGCTGATGCTGGGGCCCAAGGAGTACAAGTCCAATTCACAGTCTTGAATTATTGAAACACTGTGCAGAAGCAGTGGTGATTACTGTTTGMTAGGATAACCCATTCGTACTCAATATTCATAGTGGCATGCACAAGACCTGGAAAATTGTAAAAAAGCTAATTGCCTATCGAATACGAAATATCTCAAAAATCCTTTGTTCAACCATTTCTTCCTGCACCACGGACTCCCACCTCCCCCAACCCACCGCCACAACCTTGAGCATCCACACCAAATCATGCATCTGTCCATGTGCTGCTCTCCTCCCATCCCGCTCACTCTGACTCGGTATCACTCGTGCTTACCCTGCCCTGCTCACCCTCCCCCATCCCATGTTGCGGGTTTGAGGAGACAAAGACTTGAGCTCGGGCCCCTCCCGAGGTCCGGACTGCTTGAGGATGAATTTTGTTTCGCGCTAGAAGCGGTAGGGCTGAGTCCCGTGACGTCGCGGTCGCGTCTCCTGCACCTTCCGCACCTCGACCTTTTCTCTTTTTTACTCATCATCATTCGAACATCTCACCGACTCAAAGCTGAAGTGGCCTAGAATGCCGGCGACTACTGCGTCGCGCAGGCGCGCGCGTCGCGAGATCGAAGACGAAGAATCAGAGTCAAATGTTTCCGACTCAGATGGCTCCCAATCCTCATCCGGAAGTCGCAAAAGGGCCCGCCTTAGCAATGACAACAGCCTCACGACGCCTGATCACGAGTCCGAGGATGAGAATGATCATGAAACTTTGTCAAGCCAATTTCAGCGCGAAACGTTGCAGGCTCAGCATACCCCAAGAAAGCACCAACCGGGCTCTATTGTGCGCGTGAAGTTGGCCAATTTCGTGACCTATACCGCGGTCGAATTCTTTCCTGGACCGAGCCTGAACATGGTCATTGGTCCAAATGGTACGGGCAAAAGTACTCTCGTCTGTGCAATATGTCTCGGCCTTGGGTGGGGACCACAGGTAAGTGAATCGTTCGCTTGCATGGGAATGATTCTCTGACTCGGCATTAGCACCTCGGCCGTGCCAAAGAAGTATCAGAGTTTGTCAAGCATGGAAGTCAAGAAGCGACCATCGAGATCGAGCTTGCAAAAGACGACAAGAAATACAAAAGGAATCTGGTCATCAGGAGCACCATCAAGAGAGAGGGCAACAAGACAGTCTTCTCGATCAATGGCAAAGTTCAACCCAAAAAGACGGTCCTAGACGTGGCGAGATCGTTGTCCATTCAGATCGACAACCTTTGCCAATTCCTACCGCAAGACAAGGTCGTCGAGTTTGCGGCCATGACACCCGTGGAGTTGCTCAAATCCACTGAGAGAGCTGTGGCTTCAGAGAGAATGATTGGAATCCACGAAGAGCTGAAAGGACTGAGAGGCAAAGAAAAGCAGGTGCAGTTGAATGCTAGCTCGGATCGTGACACTCTGAACAATCTATTGGGTCGCCAAAGATTGCAGGAAGCCGACGTGGTTCGCTTGCGTGAGCGTGAGGAGATTGTCAAACGCGTTGGCCTTCTTGAAGCCGCAAGATCTACTGTACAATATCGCACCATCAGGACACAGGTCCATGCGCAAAAGGAWAAGGGCAAGGCAGCCCAGAGTGAATTCAATGCTCTGGCTGCTGAGACCGAACCTGYTCTACGAGCTGTAAACGCCAAGCAGCAGTATCGGAATCAGATCGATGTTGTCGTCAAGGAACGGAAGATCGCCAAAGACCAGGCGGAGAAAGCAGCCGATCAGATTGATCGCCAATTTCAGCACCTGCAGACTGAGAACGTYGAGCTTGAAAACAAGATCCAGGCAGAAAAGGATGGTGCMAAAAARTACAAAGGCGAAGCGCTGCAGCTTGAGGGCAARATCAGAGAGCAYAAGATCTCACTGAAGAACGCGCCCCCCGAATTTGACGCTTTRGAATACAAYGAACGTCTTGTAAGGCATTCSGATTTYATTGTAAGGGATCATTCTGCTRACAGGATTACTAGCGTGCTCTTGCAAGAGAGAAGAATTCCATTGAGATGGAAGTGCAGGATCTKCAAACGCAGCAACGCGACCTGACCAATCAAGGAAGGGAGATCAATCGCCAAATYCACGACGCTACAGAAACAGTCAGAGAGTTTGACTCAGCCACAGGCAAACARACCGCCAAACTCAAAGCCCTTTACCCGGAGTCCTACAGGTTATGGTCCTGGGTGCAGGAACATCAAGAYCATTTCGAGAAGCCAGTATTTGGCCCTCCRATCGTCGAGGGTTCCATCAAAGACCCCCGATGCGTCGAYCAAGTGGAATCYTTGTTTCAAGCGAGCATCTGGTCAACGTTCTCTGTTCAGACGAAAGCCGACTTCAAGAGACTGTCAGACGTAGCCCATGACAGATTACACYTGAATTCGATAAACATTGAAACCGTGCTGGTTGGTCTAGCGRATTTTCARCCTCCGTGTGGAGAAGATGAGAAGARACAGTATGGCTTGGAGGGCTGGGCGGTGGACTACATCAATGCCCCTGAGCCCGTCCTTTCTATGCTCTGCGGCAAGATCAAACTCCACGAGACGGGCGTGACAATGCGCGATATTTCTTCCCAGCAGTTTGATATGCTATCGAGATCAAGGATACAAACATGGGTGACCAARAAGACAAGYTATCGCATCACTCGTCGAAGAGAGTACGGTCCGAGTGCGACCTCAACCATGACTCGAAACGTCARGCCAGCATCCATATGGACCGATCAGCCGGTGGATCAGGGCGCCAAAAGAGAGCTCCAAGGAAAAGTGAATGAAATGAATGACCAGCTTCAAGGGCTCAAGGAGCAAGTTAAAGACCTGCAAAGGCAAATCGAAGAAAAGCGGACGGCCATGTCAACGATCCAGGACCAATCCGTAAGTGCATCCAGTCTGTAGCGATGCCTGTCTAACTTTTCAAAAATAGAATGAGCTCCAAGTCGAGAAGCGCGAAAAGCAGGCGGCTGCTTCCAAATTTAGTGGCTTGCCTGTCCTAATAAGTAAGCTATTCGCATACTGGTGTCTTGGACTTGACTGATGCCCTTGACAGAGAACAATGAGGAGAAGCTTGCGCGTCGACAAGAGAACCTGTCAGCTATCGGTGGCCGTGTGCGAGAACACGTAGACCAGCAGGATAAGATCGCAATGGACCGCGCTGAGCTGGCTCTGAAGTATGCTGACGCGGTGGAATCACTTCGCAAAGCTCATGAGGCTCTGCATGAAGCTGAGCTTATGCTGATAGAAGCCACTTCTGACTTTCAAACCTTGGAAGCCCGCAACAGGGACGTCCGCGATCTTATGAAGGTTAAAGACGATGAGCTCAAGCAAATCCAAAGCGAATCCAAACGGCTGACCTTACTTGGCAAACGGGCAATGGCTGAGATCCAACAACTCTTGAAGAATGATCCGGATGGGGGTATCCGAGCCTTCTTTAGCACTCTACCCCAAGATCAAACCAGCGAGGAGTTGGAGGCTGAGATACAAAGCGAGCAAGCGCGATTAGAGCTCATGCACGAGGGCAACGGCAATACAATCAAAGAATATGAGCAGCGTCAGAAGAAAATCGAGAGCTTGCAAGAACGCGTCAACCAGATCGAAGACAGCCTTCAAGAGCTTCAGAGCGCCATCACCGTGCTTCGGGAAGAGTGGGAGCCCCAGCTTGACCAGCTGATTAAGCGCATATCCGATAGCTTCACTGATAATATGAATCAAATCAGTTGCGCTGGCGAAGTCGTGATCGACAAGGATGAAGACTTTGATCAGTGGTCCATTCAGATCCGCGTCAAGTTCCGGTTCGTCTCCCTTTTCCCCGCAATGATCCACAGGTAAACATCTGACTGACGCCTTCAAATCTAGTGAAAACGAGCCCTTGTCAGCCCTCAACTCACACCGCCAATCTGGCGGCGAACGTGCCGTTTCCACCATTTTCTACCTCATGTCCCTGCAATCTCTCACCCCTTCGCCCTTCCGCGTCGTCGACGAGATCAACCAGGGTATGGACCCCCGTAACGAACGGCTAGTGCACAAACGCATGGTGGATATTGCCTGCGGAAATGCTTCAGCTGCCTCCGCCCCTGGAATTGAGGATGGCGAAGAGGGAAGGCAAGGAAGTCAATACTTTCTCATCACTCCCAAGTTACTCAGCGATCTCAGCTATGCAAGGGGCATGCAAGTCATGTGTATCGCAAGTGGGGAGTACATGCCGGAAGATCGGACGAAGGTGGACTTCAAGGCGTGTGTGCACCGATGGAAGGGCTTGCAAGGATTAGACGATGGCGGAGGAGCAGGGGTGAGAGGCATGGATGCGCTGGTGGATGGAAGGGGAAGAGTTGGCGTTGCTGCTGGATGAGGTCCATCTGAAAGTGGCTGTGGGAGGCGATCTGAATGAGCCTGGAGAGGGAACCATGCTCCATAAAGACTTTTACTTTTGAACAGTATTCTCTCTGTACAGACATTTACACCCGCATGCCCTTATCTATCTGGAAATCGGAAATGTATTTTTGTACCTTGCTTTGATCCCGCATTACTTGCCCGTACCATTGTAGCCCGAGCGTTTTGGGAGGCGATCGTCCGTTTGTAGTAGGAAGGTGACTCGCACACCAACACACCAACACACAATCAATTCTGCTTTTCTTTTTTTCCCTTTCTCCCAGAAGTCCATCAACAAATACATCAAGTACCAAGGTCCAAGTAATTGTGTGGCCCACTTCAACGGTAGCTGAATGTCTCCACTTCTGCAAAGCCGTGCAGAATGCCTGCAGATCGGATGGAGGCGCAGCACCTCCCCCAGTCTGCCTGTGGGTTCAGCCTTGGTCAGCCTGATATGCACGTTTGTACTGTGCAGCGGCGGAATTGTGCGGGTGCCGGCTTCAATGGAAAGATAAAGCAAATCGAAATCTTCTCAAAACAACTTCTCTTGATCAACGATGATGGCAATGAAGCTTTGTCAACACAGTATTAAGAGGGCTCGTTGAGCTCCTGGAGTCTGCGCAGCATTACAAAACCCAGGTCTCCAAGGCAATTAGGCAGCACATAACTCGATACCTGAAAATTTCTTCGATCGCTGGAATTACAGATTTGATTTGGGAGAAAATGGCGACAACTCATTCATCCTATCGCGAAAGAGTCCGCAATGCTCTTGGCCGCTGGCCAGAGCTCGCCTGGCTCAACCGGTTTCTCCAGACACCCAAATCTGCGACAGGAGAAGAAGACGAAACAGTGGCACAGATATTCGACCTCAATGACACTCATTTCACGACTTCCAGACCAGAAGCCAGCGCGACTTCGCTCTCACAGGCACTCAACGTCGAGCAAACCGGGCGACTGCGCGTCGTGATGGTCAGTCATGGGGCGAGCTGGGACGTGGATCGCGATATCGTGGATGTGGTCTGCACCAAGTATAGCCTGGATCCTCGTTTTGTGGCGAAACATTTCGACTATCCTAGCGTTCGTTACGAAAGAAATTGTCCTCGAGACCTGTTCCATGCGGTGGAGAGAGTAGATCGCGACGGTTACGAGAATAAGTACACCTGGGATCTCGGTGGTGAGGTGTTCTCCCAGTCTTCGACAAAGGTGGGCTTGTGCTTCTTCTTCGCGTATGAGAAGGAATGCTTGTCAATGGCTATACATGAGGAAGATCTCAATACCACTCGTAAGTAGGCAAGCCGTCCGATACGGCTTGATTTGACCAATATCTTCTTACAGTCTTACTTTTTCTTCGCGTTCCTCGAGGCGGACTGCTTGAGGAATCACGAATATTCTTGCATCATTCAGATGCACGAGTAACAGGGTCCTCTTTTCTGGAAAGCCAACCCCCAAACGCTCGTAGCTCGCTCTTTATCAATAACTTATTGCACGCCGATTTTTCAGCAATTCGGATTAGGGAGAGAGTCATATCAAGGGTAGTACTGCCATATCTTGCTGGTCTGTATGGTTGCTGCTATGCAAGTTACCACAGACATGTTGCACCCAGAGCACTCAAGATTCGCGACTTGTATCGAGCAGACCATGATACACTGTTTGATGAATTAAGGCAACTGCTTACTTTGCAACGCGAAACCGAGTTTTTCCTGGTCAAATTCGATCAGGATGGAATTGAGCGGTCTGACTTCCAGATTCCTATTCAACGTCAGCTTAGGGGATTGATTGACGACGTAAAGGATCTCTTGTCCTTCTACCGCGTCGAGGAAGTTTTATCCGTTTCAAATTATCTGGGAGAATTAATCCAGGCACAAGTGGACGAGGCTAAAGAAGCCAAGACGACTTCTGCAAAGCTCGGTCTTCTGAGTCAACTTGCCTACATTTTTCTTCCTCTTCAGGTGACCGTCTCTGCTCTCGGCATGAACCTCAAGGCTTTTGGCACGGGAAATGTTGAAGTCCGAAGTTTCTTTCTCGTACTCATCATCATCGCCATCGTGTCTTTCGTACCTATGCTGTCACCTATGCTATCCAAGCTGCCTGGAAAGCGCATCTCCGATATTCGCGATATCAATAGACATTCCCGGCGCCTTGCCTTTCTCTGTGGGTGGTTCTGCCTTTGTCATTGGAGCACTACCAATAACAAGCTATTCGACTGTGGCATCTCTCATGACTTGGACTTCTTCTCGGGCAGCCGTAGTTTCGGGAGACGACCCTTAGGAAAAGATACTTATTTGAGCAAACGCCAGACCGAATTCATCGCTGCCCTGCAAAGGCAGCCAATTATGTTCTTCCCACGTTACTGGAAGGAGGTCGTGGAGGACATCTTTGACATTATCGAGAAGCCTAATTGGGGAAGAGATGAGGAACATCTACACAGGGCGTAAAACTGGCAAGTACTGTATTCTGGCGGCGGTAAGAAACTCTCCATCTCTCCAAAGCGAACAAACAATCGGTCTTTTCTTTGACTCACCGGGAGTCTTCCTTGAGGATACGATCGGGGGTGGGCAGATTGCTCGCTCCACACCTCCGGGACATGGACATACAATTCTCAGCACATGAAACAAGCATCCCCCGAAACTACTGGGAGGGTCAACGACTGGGTTCTGGCGGCAGAGCTTTCGACTGCCAACGCGTGACAAGACAGATCACCCGTCCTTGGCACTGCAACAACCGGAACATGACATAAAGCTATCTTGACACCATTTAGGTTGAATTACCACAAACTCCAAATCTCCACTGGTCGGACAACTTACACTCCCAGACATCTTCATATCTCGTGAGAGACAAAGCTGTCTCCACATAGCCTTTCCCAGCGGGAAGAAAGTAAAACTTCTCCCATATCAAGCGTGGGGGAGCAATGTTCTACTTCTCGTAACCCAAATAGCGTAGCTTACTATTCTACTGTCGCGGACTCAGTGATCCAGATTTAGCAGCCTGGTTTTGAATCACCGAAACATGAGGGTTAGATGACTGCTGCCTGAGTACAGCAGTTATTGTGACATTGGATGTCTTCTATTTCGACCAAGTCAACAGATAGATCTCCAAGGTCACACACTTCTACACCTCACGGAAGGAGCTTCATGCCCACTCTGTCAAACACTCGCAGCCCCTGCAAGAGGTATAGCTGCCTCTACATAGCGCCTGTCGTATTCCCTAGCCGAAGGTAAATCAACGGCTCTCCCACTCCATCCATCCATCCAGACACAGGATCGACGCGAGATCCTACACTCCCCTTCCCCAGAGCTTACCATATTCTGAGATCGGCTTATCTTCCCAAAAAGTGTTACTCAACTTCCCAAAATCCAATCCCCAAATCATGCCTCGACAACGCGTAGTTGTAGCGGGTGTCACCCCCCGCCCCATTTGAGACTTTTGAGACAGACAGAAACAGAGAGGGAATGGTGGTATAGCATCTTCCACCAGGTTCTCTGTTTCGTGTGTGGGGCCATTGTCGTCGGCCAAGTTTCGCTGGGAATTATGTAGATGAGGCGTATCCCCAAAACCGTCGAAGAACGAACGCATCTCCTCCTCCYATCACAGGTACTAAGGCTCCAACAAATCTCYCCTTTCCGCACMCTTCTMAAGGCTACCAAYTGCCTCCTCTTCCGCGGGTATTGCGCTGCAGCCAACCTCGCAGGAAAAAGAAAACCCTCCAGTCCCCCCCATCTCTCCCCTCCCATCCCACCTTACACCAAGGAAAAATAAGAGAGCCTTGTATGTGTTGCACGCCGCTGATGAAAAATTCCGCCCATAGACAGACGTACTCCGTCCATGGGCAGATACGTCCTYCCATGGATCACCGCGTCCGTCGATGGACGAGTACGTCTTTGGACAGTATTACCCCGCTGATGGCCATAGTACGCTAGTCCCTCGCCAGACGTATCCGTTCATGGACAAACGTACTCCGTCCATGGACAGATACGTCCGCTAATAGGAGATAACCACGCCTAATACGTATCGGCCCCCGTCCCAATAGGCCCTCTCGGCCCCAAATCACCGCATCCGTAATAAAGAGCTTCTATCTAAGCCTATGCCTGATTCGTCCATCTGAGGCTATGCCTGATTCGTCCATCTGAGGCCATACCTGACCCTAGTAAGGCCCTATTGCGATACGCCCAAAAACAGCGCACTTGCAATGAGGACCTTGAACCCTGAGCAAGAGCCCCGTCTACTGGAGGCTATGCCAGTACCCGTAATGCTCCTATTTCTGTAGGCCCAAAACATCGTAATTCTAATAGAGAACGTAAGCGTTGAGTAATACCCTTAAGTCTAGTGATTTCTATGATTTCTCCATCAATAGACGCATCCGCCCATAGGGCCGTAAATGGTATATTTTAGCGTATCCATAGGCGGGGTAGTACCTTCGGCGGATGTACCTATCCATGGGCGGATGCAACCGTCCATGGGTGGACAGAATCCGTGAGCGGCGTGCAATATATGCCATATCCCCCATAGCCA
>MSTJ01000347.1:0-17282 GCA_001956345.1 Ramalina peruviana | reverse complement strand
ATACACACGGCACTTGAGTGAGTTGCCACGGAGCATTATGCAGACACTGTTGAAAACATTGAAGTTTTGCACGGATTTCCATTACCATATTTATCCTGTCCTGCTGTACATTACATGACTATGTATTTATACTATTCACATCAGATGAAGTGGAGATTCTGGTGAACTCTCAAGAAAAGAAATAGGGGCTATCCCTCACTTTACTGACATCAAAGTCGCCTCTCTGAGGCACAGGAGGGAAAGTCAATGGCATCCAGACCATCGTCTTTCGTCCTTTGTATGCCTTTGGCGACTCTGCTTCTTCCTCTTCTTCTTTCTCATCTGCAAAAGTCTCTGTTTCTCCATCCTGACCAGCTTCGAGCCCTACTCCTTCGTCATTGACCGCTTTCAGGTCCACCTCGTCCTCAACAGCGCCATCGGAAATCGCAGAGTCACTAGCCTCATCCTCGTCCGCTGCCATCTCCTCTGTGCTCGACTTGACCTTCCCTGGCTTAGCCCTCTTTCTGGAGGGTTTTGACGGCTTGCTTGTAGCTACAGCCTTGGCTGATGGAACCCGCTCATGCTCTGGAGCATCCGCGAGAATACTTCCCGGAGTCACCATCTGCATGCCTTCCTCCCTTTCCTTCGCATCCGCAGACCGGAGCAAGCGTATTCGTTTGATCTCCAGCAGGAGTTCTTCCTGCTTCCGCTGCAGCTTGTTACGACCTTCAACAAGCCCCTTGCGAAGCTCCTCGAGAGCCTGCCTCGTGCGCCAAGACCGAATCTTCATGCCGACCGCACTTGACGTCGCCACCGATGCCTCTTGCATGTGATCCTTGTATCTGACCTGGAATTCGGATGCCAGTCGACTGATGATGTCTTCCGAGTGCATTCGAATAAAGGAATCTCGAGTGATAGTGTTCATGGTATCAACATCAGCCGCGTGCGTCCAGAACGAGTCGTGCACGGATGCAAAGGTGAGCCCTAGCTCCTGGCATTTAAGGGCGGTGAGGAACATGTGCGTTCCATCTAAGGAGTGAATGAAGTTGGGGGGAAACCCTTGGCATTGTCTCGCCCTGTCGATAGTGTTGGCAAAGCCCTGTTTGTGGAGCGACACCCGCTGCAAGTGCGTTGTCAGAGTCACCACGCTGTCCTTCCGGTAAGGTTGGCACACGGGCATTTTCAGTGGCGTCGTCCACATGACTGGGGTAATGAATGAGGTCAATTCGATCTTCTTCTTCGACAGCTTGCTTTGTCTCTTATAGATGCTGGGGGCTGGAGGCTCGTGCCGTGCCTGCTCCAGACGCTTGATTTGACCCGGGGACACCGATTGACAGATCTTCGAGGCGCATTCCCCGAACCAATGCTGAATGTCATGCGCACCGTTGAACATCGAGGCCAATGTTGTGAATATCTTCCTTGCGATGTACGTTGACGCCGTCTCCAAGTTCCAATTTCGGCTATCATCTGAAGCTGCGAATCGAAGATCGAGATCGTCAAGCTGTTTGCGGACTTGCCGTTTTGCTCCAATGAAGGTCACCCCGTACACGTTGGTCATGACTGTCTGCTTGACCACCTTCCTCGAGATGTGTTGATCGAGCGCTTGTGCGAGCGAGTTCCCACCCGCGGCTTCCGCCTTAACCTCCGCCTTGACAATCTCTGCCACTGCAGTATAGATGTCTGAGGGGCGATCGCCGGGCTGAAGATTGACTTGTTTGGCGCCAGCAATGTCACCACCTAGCGCAGCATAATGCTGAAGACCATTGCAACTGCCGTCTTGATGAATCGGCAGGCCAGACCGAAACTTGGTAGGGTCTGGGAGTTGCAAGGCATCTCGTAGCTCAATACAAGTGGCCAGACATTGCCAAGGATCCTCTGCCTGAAGCCACCATCGACGACCGCCCATGGCATTGTTGGCAGAGTCAAGAACGTCAGGTAGATGCTCTTCCACGAAGAAGAAACGCTCCTGGAAGCTGGCTTTGTCGTAGCCAAACTTATTTGCCAGATGAATTTTCAACCACCAAAGCCCTCTCTCGCCCAATTCCTTGCCATCCGCAAATTGAAGCAATCCTCGACAATTATCGGCCCCCATGTGATTCAGGAAAGGTGCCATAGGATATGCCCGGCCGCGAAAATCGACGTTGTGAGGAAAGTAGAAGCGTTCATGAATGAAGGAACGAGCAACCTCCATCTGAAAATTTTGAAAGCATCGATCAGAAACCAAACCCCGCCGCTTGTTCTCGATCTCCTGGACCTCCTTGATCCAGGCAAGATGTTCTTTCATTTCGGACGATGACGGCTCTGGTGGCTGCTCCAAGTCTGGCTTTTCTGGAGGAATACTCGCAATTGCTTCGCCCGTGTTCCATGCTGCTGCCATCACCTCAAAGACTGCACGATTAACCTTCCAGGCAGTTTTGCCCAGTGCGTCGAGGCCTGCGAACACTTGGACCATATCCCCATTAGCTGCAGCGGTCCTTGCATAGCGCATTGCGTATCTGTCGATCTCGTGGAAACGAACGGCCTTGCCCGAGTGTTCAAGGAAGCCACCCTCCTTGAACCCTAGCCACGGCTTAGGTTCACAAACCATGGGCAGGTGTTTCGCAAGTGCAGAACCGACCGGAGACTGGCTCATCTTCTCCGTCATTGCTGCATTGAGGCGAACAACCCCCACCCTCTTCCCCGATCGATACTGGTATGTATGAAAGAAGACAGGCTGGGTTTCAGTGACCGTGTCATTGTATGCAGAGTCGGCTCTGGGATCAGTGCGGGAAACCGGGACCTGGGCTGCTTCGATGAGTTTGGAGAAAAGCATCGCCGCGATCTTGAAACGGACCGAATCTGGCCAGTTGACTGGCGCCTGTACGTCTGTATGATTTACCGAAGACTCTGAAAAATCCACGAATTCTGCCTTTCCCGGCGGCTGCATGGTAGCTTTGTGCTTGCGGATGACTTGCAAAGCAGGATTCTTGCGAGCTTTTCTTGAGGTAATAGCGTAGCTCTCGTCAACAATCGCCCTGCCAATATGATGAAGGATCGTTGTAGCCCTCATCTCGCCATGGGCCACGGTATTCATGGTGGACAAGATGGTAAGAGCCGAAAGCTTTTCGGGGGGAATCGTTTGTAGATATGGGCCCCATTGCAGGCGCTCCTTATCCGAGGAATCTCTCGTCTCCTTCCGCTCGGCTTCAWTAGCCAGTCGCAATTCTTCCTTGACAGATTCCAAAAGCTTCTCATGCCAGGACCACATGACAGCTCCAATGTTCGAACCAGAACCATGAATGTTTCCATGGTGAATCCCGAGTTTTTTCATTTGCTCATTCTCGGCCTGCCAACGTTCCAAAGCAATGTCGACGGTCCGTTGTTCAACCAGTCGTTGCCGGTCAGCGTCGGCGAGCGTGCTAAAGATCCTTTCTTTACCCACATGACTAGCTTGCTCCTCGTTCAAAAGTTCCAGTGACTTGCGTAGAGATGTGAGGCCTTGACCCTTGATCTCGACAGGACGAAGCTCAGGTAAAGAAAACTGGGCTGGTTTGAGGGCTGATTCAGGAGGCACTCTTGATGGCTCTGCGGCGTTCTTTGGATCGAGAAGGGAAGTCATCTGCTCGAGGACGCGTTCGAGTTCGGGTACTAATTCTTTGGTTTCCTGCTCAACTCCAGCCTCCCGAGCRAACTTGTAGTATCTTCGAACAGCACGCGCACTTCGCTTCCGATTGTAATCTTGTAGACAAGCTTGGATCACCAAGGCGAACATGGATGCATCGAGGGGGATTCCCAGAGGGCGCATTTCGACTTCCACCCAAGCCAACATATTCTGCAGTATCTTGTTGTCCTTGGTGCGCATCACGATCATGGCACACTCCTGCAAATAGCTCTTGTGCGCGGCAAAAAGGCCGGGGGCATCGGCCTTATATATTGCGCTCAGCCTTCGAACCAGAGCTGCCGCACGTTCCAGTCTGCCGACTTGGAGACATGCATGAAGCGTCTGGTGAATCTCGTTGATATCACCAGAAATGCCATTGAGGGGGCGATGTCCACTGGGAGAAGACGATGGCGGTGGAGTGTCATCCAGGATCAACGGAGTTGGATTGAAGTCGAAACCCTGGAGTGGATAAGCTGGCTGAGGTTCGAGACGGTCTGCATTATTATGTTGTGAGTACTGAGGGATGTCGAAAGGAACAAAGTCCTCTGCAGAGGCATCATATTCTGCGGCCGCCGCGGCAGAGGCAAGACCTCGCGTTGCTGGGGTAGAACGATCATGTCTAGAGTTGGCGACATATCGGGAGGACTTCTTCTGAGCTTCGACGGGCGGCCGATTGAGCGACGAAGTTTTCCGTGACCGAGGAGCAGGCCTGTAGAGGATGGGGCAAAGGAAGGGCAACTGTAGTTGTTCGCCTTCTTGCCGAAATTGAGCTCTGACCTGGGGAAGAAGATTTCGTGAAGCAGTCCGGAGAATCATGCCTAATGACACGTCACGGCGCAAAAGGGTGGGACGGATGGGTTGGGAGTAGTGGTATTGAATGACCAGGATTTGCCATCGATGATTTTACTCCTGCGAAAAAGAAACTTTTCTGCATCGGGCCTAATTGGGAATAGTGCAATTTTTCAATGCATCATGACGTCCGAGGGCCCGAGGTCTGCGCCGGTCGCGACACGCGACAGCACTCCACCCACTGTTCACAACGTGCCAAAACATTGTCTCGTGAATCCAAGAATAGGAAGATGCTTATTACTAGAAAGATTCTAGGTTTCGTTAACATATATCAGCTCCATGTTTGACAGTAGGTGAGGAAAAGTCAGAGTCTACGCAGCTTTATCAAACAGTCAGACTGGACCGTTATTTCGAGAAGGCCTACTAAGGAGACGAGGAGATAGTAAAAGTTACTAATCGATAGATGAAGGGGGATTCTGAAAGAAAGTCATTTGCGATGGATGCCATTGAATCATCTCCTTCGTACCATCTCCAGCAACGGCTCGCACCACACTACCATGAGTATGCCTCCACCTCGAGCTCGAATAACGGTCCTCCGTTTTACCAGCCGCCACAACAGCTGCCCTGACATCGTCGCAGAGCCCCCCTGGCCCCAATACCACCACGCCAACTCCAGCCCACCCGGCATGCACTTCCTCGGTCAGCAGCCCCCCAACATCCAGTGTCTGACCGACTCGGACCTCTCTTTCTCCAATCCTGCTCAGAGCCCCATTCAACGCAACAGCCAAGCATGTGATCTCTTTGATAGGATTGTTGGGATAGGATCCATCGAGTAGCGTGAGTAGGCTAGCCTGTGCTTTGCAGTATTTTTCATACTAGTCGACTTCTTGGTGAAGAGCGTGAGACACAGGGAGGGGCTGGCGCGACTTTGTATCCTAGCTTCACTGACATGTTCTGTAATCTCACATCGCTTCTCCACATCCAGATGATCCAGTGCAGAATTTGATGCGGACCCATCAAAGCTAAGACTATGCCGAGAGGGCGGCTACAGCAACGCCTTCGGCAGTATCGAAAACGGATGGTTCTCCCACGGCCGCAAATGTATTGAGCATTGGGAAATAAGCGTGGACGTGCTTGCCCGGCAACGTGCCCCAGCGGATTCCGACGATGTCGAGGCGGATATAGTCTCCGCCCAGATCAGTCACTTCTACCCTTCGGACACCGTTCTTCAGGATGCGGCCCAGACGTGCCAGCCGGTCAAAGGCCTATACCGCAAATGCCACATACAACCATTTCTCATATCCCCAAATAGGCAACCACAACTTGATGTGATACCAGCAGCCGACATGGACGAAGATTCCAGTAAGGTTGATGTTCCAATTGAAGGGATCGGAGATTTCAAGCCTTCTCGTGATCGTGGGATATGGCCACATCTAGAAAGAACCTAGAATGAGAGGAGAAAAAGCGAGAATGATGACTTCTTCTACTTCAGATACGACGATTGGTGTAGTATCGAGAGGGGAGGCCGAGCCATAATGGAAGCGTGAGTCAGTTTGAGCAAGGCTTCTCAACGACTACGTCTATTCCTCAAAGCGGAGAGATCCTTCTGAAACTGAAGCAAAACATCGCCTTACTATATCGAGTCCAGGTAGGTCCAGGCTCGTTTCTTTTAATTGCTTGCATGAGAGGCACGTCTAGAAACTTGCAAGTCGCTTCCTCCACACAGAAAAGATATGCTTGTCACTTGTGGAATCGAACTCAAAATAGATGTATTGTGGCCAAGACATGGATAGAAGTGGCATAACTCTGCTAGCTATCGAAAGCTCAAAAATGAAACGCGAGACCACTAAGGCTTTTTATCACGGAAAATTTCCACAAGATTGAAAACGTTGAAGAGTTGTAGTTCAAACTCATTTCCCAAGAGTAAAATGTGCGGCCAATCCTAAGCTTGCAATTGGACGTATTCACATCTCGAAGCTGCTCGGGCCTTGTCTGCATCTCTCCTTTACCGTTGAATGCAGATCGCTCAAGGCTCCATCTCCTTGACGTAGGCCTCCATGGTGGCGCTACAGAAGAATTTGAAGTCCTCTGTTACAAGCTGCTTGTCTTTCGGCAATTTGGAAAGTTCCTTCTCCACGACATTCCGACCCTCTTCGATAAGATCCGAATGCCCCTGGAGGTGGGAGGACAAAACGAAACACCACTTCGCATTTGCCCATTCTTCCAGGCACAGGAAGACCAAACCTCTCCAATAATTCGCTTTGCCCGCCAATACAATCAGCTTGACCTCCGAAGCCAGACACAAAGCCTCCTCCGTCAACCTCAACGCTGTCATCAGACTCTGACCTGATGACTGAATGAGCGCCGCGAACAGCAGCTTCGCGTTCACGCGGGTTCGGCTGTCTAGATCTCTCCGCATAAGCAGTTGAGGCATCTGGTTGAGGGCTTTCTGTCGCTGGCCGTTGCGGAAAAGATCCTCAATAGGGGCGAGGAGGGGATATTCCAGTGGCGAGCACTCCCACGGCCCAATGTAGCTTTTGTTTCCGGCGACAATGAAGTTCGTCCTCGCTTTGCTGGTCCGCACAGTCGAGTTGACTGATTCGGTGCTAGCATTGGACAGAAAGGTGCCAGTGTACTGCTGCATACCACGTACCAAACCCTGGGAATTGGTCAACAACCGGTCGAGTTCCATGATCTGGTTTTCGAGTTCGACAATGGCCATCTTGGAGAGCTGGTTGTCGATCCTGAGATCATCTCGCTCCTTGATGATGGCTACTACCTGCTGCTCAATCTGACCGGGAGAAAGATCCATATTCGAGCACAGAGGTAGAGAATAGTGATCAAGATGAATTTGTCGTTGAGTCGCTTGCTCAATTGAATAATGAATACTGTGACGGCATGAGAATATAGAGCAGTCGCCGCATGAGCCGTGAACAAGCCCTTGTTCGACAACAAAGAGCGTAGTTGCCGATGCCTGACAATGGCGTTGTCAAGGAACAAAGGCATCAGGACCCAGAGCTTGTGTGGACTCGACCAAACCTCACGAGCTCGATCTGTCGCTCGGCAAGCCTTCTCAGCTCAACCTCTCGCTGCTGCTGTCTTTTTTCCRTGCGTAGAAGCCAGGCTTCGTAGTAGCTTTTCGCAACATTGTATAGGCTGAACCCAAGTACAGTGGCGCCCGCAAGAAGAGCTATTGCTTGGTCGAGTTCTTTGAGAGAGATGTCTGATTTTGGAACGAGTCCGCGCGCAAACAATGAGCTTGCAGCGCGTAGCCATTGCATGAATGGGAGGGTAGAATCGACGAAGATGTTTGACCCTAAGGGCCATACTGTCCCCAAAAACAAAGTTGGAAAAGACAACATGGTCATCGACGCCAATAGGCGCATTGAATAAGTGTCGACAAAGTGCTGCTTTGCCAGCTTTCGGGCCAGCTCCCCGGCTTCGTCTGTTGCTTCTAGCTCGCGTGTCGGAAGAGGCATCACAAAGTAGAGGACAATGAGGCCAATCGCACATATTGCCAGGATAGAGAGCGTGACCAAGAGGATGATCAAAATGGTTTTGAAAGAAACCAAGAAAGATCTCTCAAGATGCTTATAAACTGTGTTTCCCACATGTGGTGAAAAGGAAAGATAGCACTCCGCGCCAAAGCAGAACAGTCCAGCAGCAGCCAGCAAGCATCCACGCCTGATGCACTTGAAACCGACCGCTTGCAGGAACAGGACGACGTCTATGGCCAAGAAGGACTCGATCACAATCAAAGAAGCTTCTATGCAAGCTGATATTTGCTCGCTCGTTCCATCCGTAGCGGAAGCCTCAGCCCTGGAGTAGGAACGCACATGGTTGATGAGATCCCCAGCTGCAACGCCTGGGAAAACAAGCGTCGCAATCAGATCCACGGTAATGTTGTCGGCTTTGCGTTTGCGTGGATGCAGTCCAAAGAGAACCACGCACGATAGTGCTGTGAGATACCAGCCGATTGTAGCTCCTGGGCCATAGAAGGAAGAAACCAGGGCGAAACGTTCAGTCTCTTTGGGTAAGGCTGAGGACATGATGAATCTGAGATACCTTGTTATGAGGTCCCACCAGGGCGGCAGCGTCTCGCTGTGATACTAGTCGATCATACAACGTTTGCCCAGATAGTATTGCTGAACTTATGATCACGAAGACCGTAGTGTTGCATTGCTAGAATCTCAAGCCGTCGAAAAGGCGTGGAACGGTGGAAGTAGACCGCAAAGCCCCGTTGACATCATCGTGCAGCATGCATTCGTAAGCCTCAGACATATCATATTCTCCACCTCCCATGCACAGACAAAGTGATTTGAAAGTGCAGTCGTTCTGTTCTTGTATGATTCGGGGGTATCTTCGTTGAATCAGAGAGCGATGGCCAGACACTGATACCCATCTTTCTCAGACGTGGTGGCGGATCATTACTTTCTATTTTGGGTATCTTCCCTTAGTGATTGGCATCTGAAAGACCAACGAGTTGCATTTCTGCAGCAATTCGCCCTCCGGTGCTGCTGCGAAAAGGAGCATTAGATTATGGAGCTTAAGCTGATGCGAGGTGTGCAAGCTCACTGCTGTGCAAGCTCACTGCTGTGCATCAATCTTTGCAGATCACCGTCCCTTTTAAAGGAGCTCTCTTGAGTATGAGGGACGTCCAATTTTGTTGATCATGAGATGACAGGTACTTGCCTACGGAAACACTGTCGACCAGACTATTGGTTCCGCCGCCTTCAGAGGATCTTTGCATAGATCCGACTGATACTAGTCACCAGTGTTCTTCATGGCGGCATTGGTATCCACGTTCATCGGCTCAGCACTGGGCTGGTACATCCCACGCTGCCATGGTAGGGTTGTCTTCAGGTCTACGTCGGCAACCTCGAATCCGCATTGCGCAAAGGTATCCGGTAATTAAGCAATCCAATCGGTCGGCTTTTGCGTCCTGGTCATACGTGATATCATGTCCATGCCTTCAACTGAGGCTGAGGGATCCACACCGCTAGCAACCTGATTCCTCGCGGGGTCAAGGTCATCCCACTGCAGATAGCCGCCGGGTTTGAGCAGCTTGTGGCAGTAGTCCAAGAGCTTGGTCGGGTTGTTGTTCTTGATGACGCCCACAAAGAGGCCTAAATGCACAATGTCAAATGCGCCCAGCAGTTCATCTGGTGGGCCAGCAGGATCAAAGGCGTCATGTTCACGGAAGCGGATGTTGGAGGGTATCCATTCCGGACGAGGAAACTGGTCGCCGGAAATATCTAGGCCATACATGTAGGCAGGGGGGTGCGGTAGGTGTTTGTGCAATCCCAGAAGCCAGATCCCTGTCCCTGTACCAACCTCTGCTATGGCTACTTGCTTTTTGGCAGAGGGGATAGAGGGGTGAAGATAATACCCAGTCGTCTCCAACTAGAGGTGGTGTTGAAGGTTCAGCCTTGCAGAGGCGCGATAGCCACGCTCAAGCATGTAGTCGTCAACGCCCATGAGTTCGAGCTTTTGAATTGGAATCAATACAATGACTGAGTGGGTGAGAGGAAGGAAGACGATTGCGGCGAAACGATAATAGCGTGAGGAAACCCTTGATCGCGAGTAGAGTGTATATACGCAAACAAGAAGTGAGATAAGGAAGAGGCTCTCTCTTCGCTGCACAGTGATTTGTGCACGACTGGCTTACCCGCAGCATCAAGTACGATTCGAGCGACCGACTTGGCTGGACGAATCAGGATGAGAGTTCAGCATATCCATACCGGGCCTTAGCACAAATCTCCATGCATGCCTTTCCCTCGTGAGTGTACAGAAGATCCACTCCGGCTATGAGACTTGCGATTCGAGTCGATACGCCCCACGTTCTTCTCTGATCTACACATGCAGCTAAGGCTCCCAAAGTCGCCTCTTGGACACTGAAAAGGCACCAATGATGCAAGCCTCATAATGCGGGGATCTCCAAAGCTTCTGCAGGAAACATTTTCGTGGAACATGCATCCGGAAATAATGGGATAAGAAGGATCTGTACATAACCCCTGAAGCAGATCTGTTGGTGGAACATACTCCCCTTTTCGATGATCTGGGCACCACAGACGTAGGCATCGATGGCTTCGCTTGTGGTCACTATCGATGTGCCACTTCGAGCTCTGTGCCAGATCTTACAGAAACAGAACCTACTAGTAGGTCTTCAATGCAACCAGTTGGCTGTAGATTTCGTGTCATATCGATCCGTTCGCATGAGTATGAGGCAGTACTGAAGCAGCCCCTYACCACAAAAGGGSYGKGGGGAAAAGTTRCGCAGGACCGAACGGAGCAAACGATTTTCAATACCTTTCTTACTTCTGATCACACCTCCTTGAAGCTTGAACCTCATGGGAGAAGGTGAGGAGGGRATGGCGTGTATAAACATGGCACATCAACCACTAAAAGGCTCAGCAACAGATTTGCCAGGTGGAAGGAATTGCCTTCAGAAAGGACGTGAGATTGCTTACTCATCTCCAAACATATCCAACACCCACGTTGCCYCAGTCGCTCAGACCCTGTAAATAATGCCAAGATCTGGCTGACCAATTATATACATAAAGACATGATGGCACCTCAGACCATCACCCTCCTCAGCCCGTCCGTTCCGCCCAGCACCCTCCGGCCGGTAACCGCACACCTCCCTTGCCCACTCTCCCATTTGCCGTGCCTACTCCTCCTGCCYTGCTCCTCTCTCTTCCCATTTGCACCATCAWCACCTTCGTCTTCTTCCTTGTCGTCGTCACTGCCCACACCCACGCCCTCGGACGCAGCCACTGGTTCAAAATTCAGGTCATCATCCCATGCCCCATCCACTCCACTACTTCTCCCCTCCATGAACGCGACCTGCCGCTCATGGCTGCCATCCACCCACCGGAAGATGCAGGTGTAGCAGAAGACGAAGCCCGTCTGGGCGGATGTCGAGGTCGTGATCGGGTGGCAGCATATCGGGCAGAGCGCCGAAGTGGCGGGGGAAGGGGAGGGCACCGTGTGGATGGGGAGGTGGGTTAGGGAGGAGATGGGCGGGGGTGGTCGATGGCTGGGTTTTATGATGCTTGAGGGGGGGAGGGGACTGGTGGCGTTGGGGATGGTGGTAGGGTGAGGCTTGGAGGAGAGGGAGACTGTGTTGGTAATTCCGTTCGCGGTCGATTTTTGGGGATCGTTTCGTGATGGGATGGCGGTCGGTTTGGGCAAGCCAGCGGTCACAGGAGGAGGCAGCTCAAGCCCCTCGGCAGCCTTTTTCGATAGCTGGCGAGCAAAGTCGGAGGCATGCCACCACTCGAGGAATTTGAGGGCGAAGATGGAGGTAGGGAGGAGGATTTTGAGGCCGGATAGCAGGCGCGGGTAGATTGTCGAAGCCATGGTTGCCGGGTTAAAGATGCTGGATCCCTGGCCAGGTCTGGCTGCTGACCCGCCGCGAGGGTTCGGTACGGAGGGAGCTGAAGCGGCAAGAGCGATTGCACGATGATCGGCCTCGCTGAGCCGCCGGATCCGCGTGCCGATGAGCCAGAGGAAGGGGGAGGAGTATTTGGAGTTGTCGAAGAGGTAGGCGAGATTGAAGGCGAGGAGGGAGAAGTAGTAGGTGGCATTGATGGTAGGGTAGACCTTCCGCAGGAACCATTTGTAGTAGTAAAACATTCTCTGTCGGAGATTGGCATCGTGGGGCAATTGGTCTCGCCGGTGGTGGCTCGGCCCTAGTATGGCAGCCTGAGGGGCATGGATCTCATAGCTCTCGTCGAGCTTCCTCTTCAGATACGGTAGGCCCACCATGATGGCCAAATTGTTCCAGACATCTCGGTCTTTCAACTGTAAGGTCTCTCGCATCAGGTTGGGAGCTCCCAATCGTGCTCGGGGCGCCTCGCCGCCCTTGATTCGCAGAACACGCTCCCGTTTGAGGCCATAGAAGTTCTCGGTGAAGCCGCCGCCGTAGGTCTTGAGGTAATTTCGCTCAACAGCGAGCATGAGCAAGGCATAGAGCTCATCGAATGAGTTGAGTACCCGTAGCAGGTAGCGTGGATGGCGATGTGTGGCGAGCGTGAGCAGATATCGTAGAGACGGCGGGATGAGGGCGGCAAGCTGGTTCTCGGAAAGGAGTTCTTGTTGAAGGTCAGCAATTGCGCAGAGTGTCCTATTCGAAGTCACGAACCGAATAGTGAGGGTTTCTGCTCATCAATGCCATTTTGGAGCGCGGCCATATACTCCATGGTCGCTATGATGCATCAAGATGTCGTCGACAGATAGTCACAGAATGTATTTAGAGCCGAGGTTGTTTCCGAGGCGTCTTGCCCCCCATTGGTGCCCCCGCATGCCCCCGCGACGGGAGAGATCGACAGCTTCGGGCGTTGGTGGGTAGCCACAACCACGGATCCGTAGGGCAGCTCTAAGCTCTGTGTGCCTTATGCCACCAGCGGTCGGCTGCATGCTCTACGCAATCAACGGCCAACCCATTTCTCSGATCGTTCATGCAAGGTACCTGGGTGCCTGCACGGTGTCTGCATCCACCGAATTCTAGCTACGGTCAAATTGGTCGATCGAAGGAACTGATGCTAGCCTTTGCCCGAAATACGTATGTGCAGCCAAGTCGAAAAGGCCGATGTCGCTAAACAAACATCAACGCAGAACCCCCACTATCCCCAAGTCTTCATCAGACTCATCCAGTCAGGCTTTCAGGCTATCCCACGGGACGATACATTAGCCTGAGCCACCGTTGAAAAAAATCGACGATGAAGTGCATTCGCGGAGCCTGCTGTCAACGTCAATCTTATTCGACCGCAATTCCGTCATCATTCATTGTTAGCCCATAGCCTGGTCTGGGCACTTCCAGGTTTTAACTCCCTCCACTCTCAGTCCAAATCAGGCCTATTGGGCACACTTGTTGACGCTCCAACCACCCCGATTCAAGGCTTGACAGCCACGGCAATCCAAGCTGGCGTCCTTACGGTYGACGCCGGCTGTACCAAATGGAGGATATTCCCAAAATGGGAGGAGACGACGGTCAAGGWTTAAGAGAAAGGAAGCCCCAACAGTCGGAGGCAGGTCTTCCAAAYGGCGATAGCCACGATGGAATCAAAAAGRCGCCTGGAAAGACATATGGCAGGACTCCGGATGGCACAGGTGAGACWTCAACGTCCACYGAGTCAAGAACGCTGAGCCAAATCTGGAAATAGTCTTCATTGTCCCACAGACTCATGACATGGTSTCCCAGCTATTYTCTCCTAGCCAACCAAAGAACGCTTCCGATGTCCTTGTCGTTGCCATCCTTGGACTTCACATCTTGACCCTCTACCTCTTACCGTCCACCCTCAAGGCGCCGGTGTTTGCCGCMATCTTTCTATTCTGGAGGTCCTGCTACAACGCCGGTATTGGCTACCTCCTACACCTTCAGTCAAAACATTGGAGGCTGGTTGCTTGGGCGAGGCGAACCAAAGTCTTTGTGGATCCGAGAAAGGGCGACAATCCGCACCCGCTGCTTCACTATCTTCTGAAGAGGGAAATGGAGACTAAGATCCCAGAGGACTACAAGTTCGAGGAGGCTCCGGTTGAATACAACACCTGGCTCGTCTTCCGTCGGGTGGTCGACTTGATCCTGATGTGCGACTTTGTCGCTTACTGCCTCTTTGCCATTGCTTGTGGTGGGACGCCGAGCACTGAAGGCCTGGTCATGACAGCTGCTCGTTGGGCCACAGGAATTGGATTGTTCGGCTTCAACCTGTGGGTCAAACTGGATGCGCACCGAGTGGTGAAGGACTATGCTTGGTATTGGGGTGACTTTTTCTACCTCATCGATCAAGAGTTGACTTTCGACGGTGTCTTCGAGATGGCTCCACATCCCATGTACTCGATTGGATATGCCGGATATTATGGCATTTCCTTTATGGCTGCTAGCTACAGGGTTCTCCTGATATCGCTCATCGCACACGCGGCTCAATTTGCTTTTCTGGTCTACGTCGAGAATCCCCACATTGACAAGACCTATAACGCCCCTCCACCACGAAGGCGTCAATCCGAGGTAGTTCAAGACAGCGACTCAAACCATGAAATGATGGAGTCGACCTCAGACTTATCTTCGGGGACCCGTCCACCAAGTCAGCCACACACTGTACATAACTTGATTGGACTTCGCAACATTGATCTGTATCGAGTCACCGACACCTCAGTCATATTGCTCCAGCTTTACTTTTTCGCCTTTACCGTGCTAACGCCATCAACACCATTCTACCAGTCTTTGTTCGTCGCCAACGCTGTAATTGCACGCCTTTGGTACTCAGTAGGTATTGGCTACATATTGAACCGCCAGTCGACGAAGAAACGGTGGACTCGGCATTTTCTCAAGTTCGGTGATACAGCGGAGGAAGCTTGGCGGCAATGGAAAGGTATCTACCATATCTCAATGACGCTGTGCTATATCAGCTTTGCCGCAGCGTCCTGGAAGATGTATAAGAGACCCGACAATTGGAAAGAAGGCCTCCCGGTCTTGAAGCATGTTATAGGTTCTGGTCTGATCGCCCTCCAGGTCTGGACAGTGACAAGCATTTACGATTCGCTCGGAGAATTTGGCTGGTTCTTTGGAGACTTCTTTTTCCAGGACCAAAGACCCAAGTTGACTTACGGTGGCATCTATCGCTTCCTGAACAATCCGGAGCGGGTCATCGGCTTAGCTGGAGTATGGGGAGCCGCACTAATTACGAGAAGCCGTGCAATATTCTCACTTGCCCTTCTGAGTCACATCTTGACCCTGATCTTCATTCAACTTATTGAGCGCCCACACATGCAAAAGCTGTACGGTCAGACCCTACGTAATGAGTCGGGGTTGACGAAAAGCTTGAGAAGATCACTGCCACCTCAGCTCTTGCTATGGCAGGGAAGTGTGGACAAGATGTTGGAAGACACACTTGATTCCTTGGAAGAGCTAATCGATGCCGCGAGACCGAAAGTAGCTGCAGGTGTAAGGCTATTTGTGAAAGACACGACCTTAATGTTCAAGCACCCAGCTCGAATCAGCATTACTCAACTGTCTCCCGATCTGGCAGGCTTTGATCCTAAAGACTATTCGCTTGAGCTCAGTGGGGCGTCACGTAGCCTGAGATCTAAATATGATCTCAACTCCGAGATCACTGCCTCTGCGTTCGAATATGGCGCCCCAATCAAAGTACGATGGACTGCCCCTTTGAATCATGGTAGGAAGGATTGGATCGGTCTTTACATGGTGGCAGACAACGCCTCCCGGGAAATCACCCGTATATCTTCTCAAGGACGGTGGGTGGCTACGAACAAAGATCAGTATGGCTCAATCGTGGCTGACAGAGGCATTCTCGTGAGCGACGCCCGGGTGTCGGGGACACAGCGTAAGGATGGCGAAGACACCGATTACTTGTCAGGGGAAGTTGAGTTCTCTGGAGACAAGCTGTGGTGGACAACGGGGGTATTCGAATTTCGATACCACCACCAKGGCAAACACAACGTCATGGCRATCTCTCTGCCCTTYGAGATCTCCATTGCAAGATTTGATGAAGATGATGCAGTCCCRGAYACGAACGATTCGATCAAGAGCGCCATCGAGGAAGCCATCTTGAGCACAGTCCGGAATTGCTTCGACAGAGATCCARAYATTGCCCCTGCGACRATCGACGAATCGTTTGGAGCTCAAGTCGAGAGGGACGGCAAATACGCCARGAGAGTGGTCTTTGCACTGCATCAAATGTATGTTTACCCGAGACAATTACTGCCAATTGAGCGGTGCTAATGATTTGCTACCAGGTTCGGTATCGARTTCGCMCMCGAAGTCGTCAAGGCCGATGGAAACGTGCGCAATCTGGCGTGGCGTGTATGTAGCGCCAAGCAAGTGCTGGTAARYTTCTAGAACATCCCTTTATGACCAGAACTTTGGATACTAATGATGGCGGTTCAAAGCAACAATTCTCATCGATATCACGAGGACGAAATACACCTACAGAGATGAGATAACGGCCCCGTGAAGTCGATATGAGGGATGGATTTTCTTGTACAAAGCAGTTATTACGATATCACATACGATATTATATACCCAAAGCAGCCGGTGGCAGCTGTTTCACCACAAATGGCGGGGGCGAAAAGTTATGTATATTCGCATGGAGCAAACAATTGTCTATATCCGCTCCACTTCCAGCGCCGTCTCATTCCTCTTGCTAGGCTTGAATAATGCACCCATACTTGAAATGTGAAAGGCGGCGAAGGTAAGCACCAAGCCACCGGTAAATTGGCAAAGGGGGGATCTCACGGTGACCCCTTTTCACTCCGGCAAGAAAGGCCACATCCGTGAGAATGACTCCGTTACGTTTAAGAAAAGCTGACGTTTCCACCTCCCCCTCCGACTGGCAACGAGTCTGAGGCATCTTATCATGCCAAACCAATAAAAAAAACCACGTGGTTCAGAAGAGATTCGGAGTTGGATACCCTTATTAGGGCGCCTTACGACTTGTGCGAGCCGTCCCCAACAACAAACCAACGCTGACGGTTCCCTTTCTATCTCCCAGTTGGCTAATATCCTACTCCACACCTACGTGGGAGAGGTCTGCACGTACCACCYCTTTAGTCTACGGTCGTCTGCATATACACCCGAGGGACCGTTTGTGCGTCTACATGTACACACCCTTCTCCTGCGGGTATGAATGAAGAACAGCATGCGTGCCCTGCGGCAATTTTCGAAGATGTTTGGAAGGGTAAGGGGCTTCCTAAGTGCCTCTTTCCTCATTTACGGACTACGGCAGATTGTGCCTATACAGACAGCAGCATACGGGTTTAAAGCAAAGCCTCAGATGGACAGATCTCTAGATGGGATCGAATCCCAGATTCTTCATTGCACACGCGGTGGTTTTGGGTTTGTTGGGATGGGACT
>MSTJ01000346.1:0-17429 GCA_001956345.1 Ramalina peruviana | reverse complement strand
GACACAAGGCGATAGAGGTTATACTCGATCTGTAGGTACGTCTAGACCCTAGCCGTTGCTACCATTCTGTCACGAGATGCATGGGTGCATGAGTGAGTGGATGAAATATGTATGAATCATGAGCTATCTGAGTGGTGAGAGGTGAGCTATGTAGGTGCATGCTCCAATGCGCTAGGCCCAATCAGGCTAGATCCCGCTGATAAGCTGATAAGCAGTCCCCCATTATGGACCATGGCCATGACCGTGACACGCCGCGATAATTAAAATTTATATATATAGTTTCGAGCTATATATATAAACGATATTTAATTTACCCGACTTTTATACGTTATTTTTCTATATATTATTAAGTATATAATTAATCCGGCGTTATAATAGCGGATATTTCGAATATTCTATTATAATTAATATATTATTATAAATAATTATAAAAGTATTTTAGCGTAAGAAATAAAAACGTTAAAATATAAACGTTAATGCGCTTTTTTATAAACGGTTTAAAAACGATTAAAAACCAAAATATTATAAAAAGTCGGTAAACTAAAAAATATAATGTAAAAACGGCGGGATTACCGTTATTAAAACTATTATATTTAGTAATTTTAAAATACGAACGTTAACGTTAAAATATTAAACGGCGAACTCTTATAATATAAATAAAAAAAAGAATACGATTTTAAAATAAAAACTTTAGTTTTTTTTTTTCCGCTATAAAAACGGTATTTATCGCTACCCGTAATAATAACGGTTAAAAAAGTCCTTAACGCGATTTTAAAACGTTATTTTTAAAAGCCGAAATTACTTTTTTTTTTTCCGCCGTTACCGCCGTTTCCGCTTCCCTCCTTTTTTTTTTTTTTTTCTATAAAAAGTTAGCGACGTCGATTCGATAATAAGTAATTATACCCTTCTCCTTTTTTTTTACGATAAGGTTAATATTCTAATATTAACGGAAGGCGGAGGAATTCCCTAACGCGATTTTAAGGTTTTATTCTTAAAGGCCAGGGCCGACTTTTTTCCTCCCGCCGCCGTCGAAATAATTATTATTTTTTTTATTTTTTTATTTTTTATTTTTTTTTCGGATAAAAACCCGAAAAAACGGGCCTTTTTAATAAATATATCTTTTATATATTATTACGCCGGGTTAACGTTATCGTAATTTTATTATAATTAAAACGTATATATCGGGGGCCTACCTTTTTATTATTTTACTTTTTATTTTTTTCTTTTTTTTCTTTTTTTTTTTAAGTTTTAGCCCCGGCCGGTTCGTTAGGTTCGCCGGAGGATAACGAATCGAAAACGTCGGAAAAAGCCCGGTCCTTTTCCTCCTTTTCGTTTTATCCCGCGGCGATTTAGGCTAATTACTTTTCCGCGAATTCGGCCCGGAACTTTTATTTTTCTAATTAGTTTTTTAAATCGCTAAAACGTTTTTTAGCGATTAATTATTTATAACGGAATATTACCGCGATTTAATAAATAATTATAAAAGTAAAAGCGAAGTCCCTCCTTTACCGTTAGACCTCGAATAAAAGGTCGTCGACTTTTTATTAAAAAACGGCCTTTTATTATGAAAACCGTTAACGATTATTAAACCGGGCGGCGATCCGCCGCGTTTAATTAATTATTTAAGTTAAGAATTAAATTAATAAATATATATATAACGTAACGATAACTTAATAATTTATAAATTTATAATAACCGTTATACTTTATTTCTTTATAATATTGGTCGTAAAACCCGACGTTATATATATAATTTAATTTCTATAAAAAATATATTATATACGAAAAATCTAAAATATATTAATATATATTTAATATTACCTTTACGCCGGCGGTACGTTAACGATAAATTATATATAAAATTATATAACTATATCCGGTAATTAATCGATTATAATAATAATTATATGATAGAAAGAGAAATATAATATTTATTAAAAACGAATAGAGAAAATACTATAATAAGTTAGTATTAATATAATCGCGTTATCGTAAAATTAACGAGATTTACTTTTAATAATAATAATAATAATAATAGTAAGAATAATAGGCTATATATACGTATTAATATTATATCGTATTATAGTAAACTATTTTATATTTACGAAAGCTAAGGTATTATTTATTAAAGAAAGCAAAATAATAAATAAACAATAAGCCTAAATATATTAACGCGTTATCGACCCGATAATAAACTTACTATAATAACGGCTTTTTATAATAACTATTTTATTATAAAACGATAAAGAAACGCAATAATAAATAAATAAATATAATTAAATCTAAATATAATAAATATTCTTTTTTATTTATATTTATCCTATAAGGTTTAATAAGAAGGTTTTAATAAGATTTATTATTACGTTAGCTCGTCGCTATCGTTAATAAAGTTATTTATATTTACGCTTTCGCGTTTATCCGTTAAATAGTTTATATACTTATTTATCGTAGATTCTTTTCTTATTTACCTTTTTTTACCGGGTTTTATAATTGGATTTTTAATAAGCTTTATTATTAAAATCGGCTATCCGCCGCTTCGAATATTTTATTTATATTATTAATAAATAAAATAATATTATTTTTATAAATACTATTATTAATTAACGTTATTTATACCTTCACGTATATCCAAAAACTCTTTTCCTTATACCCTTTTCCTACCGGGTTTAATATTAGGTTTTTAATAAGTTTTACCGTTCGTTATTTCCGCGACGGCTATTTAATATAATTACGTTTTTTTTTACGTATTAGGGATTAGCGTATAAAAGGGGAGGCAATATTAACGTATAACGTATTTATATCCTAACGTCTTATTAACGTATAAAGCTATTGCGCTAAATTAAAATTTATAGGGCTTTAATAATAGCCATAATAATACCCTAAATAAATTTTAAAGGTTATATTAATTTAGATATTAAATATCGGGGGGTTTTACGGCGTTTAATTAGTTTAGTTACTTATTTTAAATAAAGATACTATTTTAATTCTTTTTAATTCCTTAAGAATTAGTTTATTTACTAAATCTATTTATTACTTAATATCCAAGTTTTCGACTTTACGTCTTTTATAAACCCCTTTAATTAGCCCCGCCAGCTATGCGCCGGCGGCCCTGTCTAATAAGAATAGTCCTCGTTTTCCGAATAATAAAGGGTATATTAAAATTATTAACGACGTTAATAAAACGCCGGAATAAAAGCGAATTTACGCGGGCTATAATAGAAGCCTTAATATATAGGGTAACGTCCTATTTATACCCTAATTAAGTTTATTATTAAAAATATAAAGTATTTTTTATTTTGCTTTATTGCGGTTCTAAAAGAATATTAATCGTTATAATAAGAATTTTTACTTTAGGTTTCGTAAAACGGATTTTAATAATAATATTTTCGAAAAAATCGGATAAATCGAAACGTTTTATATTAATAATAACTTTATAATTCAATCTTTTTAAACTAAAGTAATTACGATTTATTTAATAACTTTACCCGATTTATCCGGCTTATTTTAAAATATATATAAAGCACCTTTTGGCTTTAAGTTTAATATAAATATAAAAGTAAAAAAGTACGTTTTAATAATCGATATAATTTAGGATTTCCTCGATTTTTAAATTATTATTTAATTTACTATTTCTACCCTTAGCCGTATCGTTATTTTATAAAATACTATTTATCCGGGGGGTCTTTTAAATTGCTTCCGAAAGGTTTTTAATAATTTCTATAGCCTTTCTCGCTTTAGTAATTTTTAGGGCTTTACTTATATTAATTCGCTATATACGATCCGAAAGGCCTTATATTTTTTTTAACGGTTTTAAAAGAATAACGCGGCGGTTTTTAAAAATAAATTTTAAAATATTAATATCGTTAATAATATTACCGGTAATATTACCGGCGGTATTATTATTAAAAATACGATTAAAAAGCCTTTTTAAAAGGCTTTTTTTAATATTTTTTATAACCGTATTTATTTTAAAGGTATTAAAAGATTTATCGTTTTTATTAAGTTTAAAAAGGCCGTTATTATTATTTATAATCGATACCCGCGATACTTTTTCTACTTTTTAAATGGTTTCCTTTTTTTTATATCGTTTCTTTTTTTTTTCTTATTCCCGTTCGGCGGCGATAGCGAGCTTATTTTCGAATATAAATATTTTTTTACTTTTAAAGCGAATATTTAGTCGCCTAATAATTAATATAAAAACCGCGTTATTATAAAGAAAAGGCGTTTAAAACTATTGGACTTATTAAGCTTATTTCGGCGGTAAAAATAAACGAATAGCCTTTTTAAAACCTCGTTTAACTAATATAATTACGATAAAGTCGATATTTTTTATTCGGGCTATTTAAGTAAATAGTTCGGTTTACTAGTTCGATTACGTAGCGAGGTTAATAATTTATATAAGAATCGTATATAAAAAACCAAAGGTAATGCGCGGAAAAAATGGATGCCAAGGAGTCGCAAGCAACTTGAAATCACTAAATCCCTCCCCATTGTCCATCCTCCCTGTCCTCATATCGCTCCTTGTCTACTGGTCATAGGACGCATTACGACAAAAACATCCGCCACCGTTGATGGAGAAGCCTTAAGTCCGCCACGGCCGCTGGACAGTACAACTCCCCAATCCGGACGGGTCGATGCCAATAGATGGTGCTCATACCGGCGTCGTCATGTTTGTGCTCGGCGTCACATCGTCCCAGTAATCCACCTCCAAAGCACAAATTTAACATGTTTTGACAATTCCCCCAATGACTGAACCATCCTCGCAGTCCAGCCGGCTTGCAATCCCCAGGCTTCCGCGAACTCGGCGCATCCTTCCACGGCATGTGGGCCGAAGCTGACATACCCGGTCGCGTCCCAGGCTGTAAGTACCAATATCTCTCCATAACTTCCTCCTCACAGCACAGTCAAAGCGCTCTCTCTACTAACTTACTGACCCCACCACCACACAGATCTAGGGCACACCACACCCATGATCGGCAATCGCCCGCAAACCGCCAACATCCTCATCACGCTCTCCTACTGGCGCGACCTGGGATCGCTGCACGCGTTCGCGCACAGCGGCATCCATCGCAATGGTTGGGACTGGTGGAATCGCCGGGGTCCACAGTTGCCGCATTTGGGGCTCATGCATGAAGTGTATGCGGCGCCAGCGGGGGGGTGGGAGAGTATTTATATCAATTTCCCACCGTTTGCGTTGGGTGGGTCGAAGGTGTTTCTGGGGAAAGGGGTGGAGGCAGCGGAGGTTTTGGTGAAGACGGAGGGGAAGGGTAGGGATTCTATGCTGGGGAGGATGGGGAGGGTGGGAGGAGAATAAGAGGGGATGGCGAAGTAGACCTCTGCGGGCAGTTCAGGCCCCTCCATTGGAGTAAGATCTGCTCCCAATGCCCACGTCTGATATTCACCCGAGGCATCTGTAGGCGAAAAGGGGCTAGATTGATCGAGATGAGGGACCCGGAGACGATCTGGGTTACGGCGGGAGCGGCACCCTGACTGCCGGTACCCCCCATGCTCCTGGGGCCAAATGCACGCGCCACTTTTCAGAGCACTGCTCCTAACTACCTGCAGACAGTGAAACAACCGTCATCTACGCGAGGATGTTTTTATATTTCCAGTCCACTTTTGACGCTCTCCATCATCAACAGCAATCATTAAGTCGAAGCAGTTTGGTCGTTTTCGGCGTGGCGCCTGGTGTCAGACTTCTTTACGAGGGTCTGTTCCTTCTTCACTCGGTGTTTGAAATTCTTGACCACCGAGCTGTCCAGACTCGCTCCACCGCCGTACTAGCTTCCAGCCATCTCCATCGACGTCCCTCGATAGACGGACCGGCACACCTTGAGCCCAATCTTCTATTGCAGAGACCGTCCTCATTCCGCTGAAGCCTTCTGCCTGTAATTCTTTGCTCAAGGCCTTCAGGAGGGGAAGACTGGAAGATTTCCATATTTCTGGTTTCTGGCGCCCCAATGAAGAGATGACCGCTGCCAGGAAGAATACTACGCTACCGACCAATAGGACTATCGGTGCGGCTATCCAGCCCCACTGGACCTTGACGTACGTCTCCAGCTGTTGTGTGGTACCTTGAATCATCAATGGGGGACTACCAGCGATAGAGCTAAGGTTGTCATTGGTCCTGATCCTAGCAACAACACAGGTTAGCTATCTGGTCGGTTCAGGGGAGAGGGTGCCCATAGTTTACATGTTCGTCATGCCTGTGGCAATGTTGTCGAGGATTCCTTGCAAACCTGATGTACCCACTCCTCTCCCGGGCACTGCATCGGTCCCGTTCAGTGTCTCGCCAAAAATGTCAAAGGGCTGGAAGAGCGCTTGGGCCGCATCGTTGGTTGCAGACTTAGACGCAGCCGCAGAATTGGTGAGATTTACCGTGCCCTGGAACAAGCCTCGGAAGTAGCTTTGGAGGATGTAGTGATCAACAGAATTGATTGTATATTGCCGGTTATCTCCATCGTCTGGTTCCGCGTGTACTGGCACATACTCCGAATTGGGATCTGGCGGGTTGAAGTCCCGAAATGAGTCGAATTTTTTCGTCGAAGCTCGTCCGCTCGCGACCGTGGTGGTGAAATTCTGTACGCACCATTCGAGCACAAATTCAATAGCAGAGTAAGTGCCTGGGTCATCGCCAGTTGAGGTGGTTGAGTTTGCGTAAATCATGAAGACATCTGCCAGGGGCCGTGGACTGTCTTTGAAGGCGATCGAAGAGCTAAAATTGAGCGCAATTGCATCTCCAGAAGTTTGGCTCTCGTCCCCAAATGGATCTCCTGGGTCATTAGGGTGGCCAATGCTCATTATGGGTTGCCTTTGGGCCGCGGAGCTAAGATTGTATATAACGAACCCATCATTTACAAGGAAATTTTGCGGCGAGAGATACCACTTGTCCGCCGTCTGCTTGCGCTCGCCGGGCTCATGGCCAGGAACAAGAACATTGGATGTTCGAAGGGACGAAGTAACGTCTGCAAACCGTGCGCAAATGGCTAGAGAGCGATAGCTTGGCCACGTACAATTGCCGCTTGAACAGAAAGGCTGCACGTCAGGGACGGCGGTATTCTGGCTGAATAATCCACTCTGTATGGCTCCTACCATTGCTAATGGCGGTTGAGGCTCATCCGATTGCCCGACTACTATAACAAACATGTGTCAGCCTCATGATTCAGGGAGTAGTGTTCCTCCGAAACCTCGTTTCTCGAGGCCGCTCACCGAAGACATTGGTGTCTTGCGAACCCGCTTTCCAAATCGTGGCAGCTGGAAGAGTGGCACTGCCTGATGGACTGCGGACCATTCGTACTCCGTAATGGACCAGCTGCTGTGACAAAGGGTCGATCGCGAGCCCTCCGATGATCAGAAGTGCACCCAAAGACGCAATTTGGCTACCCCATTGGTGAGCGCTGATTGCCTCGCAAAGAATCTCGAAGGGTGGACACACCGAACGTTCACCCTCCACAGTAACTTCAGTCCACCCCAAGCGCCGCGGCTGGCCTTGTCAAAGACATCCAGATCTTCCAGGGGCTTCTGTCGATCGAAGAACCAAGACCACTTCGACTGGCTGATACCTTCGGACACGGAGAGCAGTAAAGCGACTCTACCGATGGTTGCCAAAATCGACACAATTGTGTTCAAGGTAATATTGACATCCCCCACAGCATTCACTCGGGGGGCTGCGTTGCCATCGTATTTATTCAGAAGCACACAAAGAGCGATGAAGGCAACGATACCTAGGAGCAATGACAGGACTTCGACGAGCCACCCATTTTGGACGAATCTTGCATGGAACGAGGTCGGCCGCAATCGCTCAAGTGGTCGGTATGCCTTTGACTTGGTATTAATTACCTTCAAGAGCCCTTCCTGGGTTGAAGCAGCCATTGAAAATTGTGCGATCTTGCTGATAAAGGAAGAAGAGAAATGTGCGCCGAGTGGATGCAGAAAACATCCTGAGTCTTGAAAGACATCATTCAGCCCTTTTCAGCCCTGAGCGGATGTGTCACTCTGAAGGATTCGAACTAATGCAGTCCGATCATTCGATGTAACATATCTAGACACTAGTGGAGTCGATCGCAGGAGATTTTAATATATTTATATTAAATATGAGATAGGCTAAAACTCAAAGGTTTTACTGCGCCCACGCCACTGCCCCTTCTCTCCATTAGGCGTTGCTACATGCACTATTAACGCTGGCGTTCGTTGATTCGAGACTGGTGCGGTGTCAAATGTGAATGGTGAGAAATTAAGTATGTTGATTGGCGATGATTGATGCTACAAGAAACGGGCTCGACAGGGAGAAAAAATGCAAAAATTGCGGGAGTCCGAGTGCCAAGACCCGCCTTAGCCGCACCGGCCGTATTCAGGAACTTTATATCCAGGGCTACGCCCATTGCAGCCTAGCCGATGGTGGACAGTGCGTCATGCATCACCATTGTATTGACATTGCTTGTCAGAGAAGTATGAGGCCAGTCCGAAGCAACTCTTTGCCCCCTTGCAATCGCTTGTTGAAATTGCCAGTACATTCGAACAAGTCCTCGTGTATTGATGATATTGCGCCACCACGTGGTTCGAACGGGCATGTCACTCTGCAACGCGCACGACAAACATCCACATACTTTAATGCAAGTGATTGCAAGAACCAGGCAGGCGGATTGCCCGCTGTCAGGCGCAAATTTGCCAAGTCAACATGAAACAACGTGTAGCGAACATTCAGCCTGATGCAAGAGCAAAGCATCTAGAACGATCGATTACAGCGGCACGTACCGTGCCTGACATCTGTCATATCTTTTTGTCGACCATAACAAAATGTTTGCACCTTTCGGCTCTGCTTATGCATGCCTCTTGCCCGCTCCCCAACTAGCCTTCATTGCCCCTTTTGAACCTTTCAGCCTCATCTTTCTGTGAGAATATTCCTCTTCAGACATTCCAATCCTGTTTTGATCCTCACATCTCATGCTTCTTAAGACATGGGTGGCGCTTGGCCTGCGCCAGCTGAAAAGCCACAAGTCACTACCACCGTCTCCTGGGTTGACTCTTTCGACCTTGAAGATTACACAGATACGTCTAAACGTGATAATCGATCAGGACCGCTTGGACGCCGATGCTTTCCCTTCGCTCGGTTCCTTGCCAATATCGTCGGACCAGAGAAAGTCAATAAGCCCAATGGCTCAACCGTGCTATGGAACCTGCTCGGGTTCATTGTCTTGATAGCGTTTGGATGCTTGGCTGTCCTCTGTCCTTCGAAAGCGACCCTTATCCTATGTGGCATTACTGCTGCTCTTGTGTTTATCTCCCTGGCCGTGATAACGGCGCTTGATCTTTGCTCCGGTTTGGATACAAGAAACCCTCATATGACCTTCCGTTTTGTGCTGACCAAAGTAGGACCTCCATTACGCATCTATCGTAGGAATTTGAGCAATACCGTGCTGACCGTCTTCATCACTATCCCATTCATGACAATCTTGTACTCCTGTTTGTGGTTCCCAAAATTAAACAGAGAAGTCATGCAAATCACGGCAGACGCAGTGGTAAGCACAACCGCCTTCTCTCCTGCATTCCCCCCCTAATGAGTCCGGCCATCAGAATGAAGTTCAGTTCCCCGCAATCGCCCTCCTTCAGAACAGCAACTGGACCTCGCAAGCCACTCTCCGTCCCAAATCAATGAAATGCTACCTTGGCTGGATGAAAGCTGATGCTCTCCCCTGTGACCTAATGGAGCCATCGCAACTCAAAGCCGGCCAATCCTGTGATTGCAAGTCCAGCTGGAACGACGATGTCATCGAGGGGTTTGACTGGCAAAACACCACCTACCGATACTTGTCCTGGCGACCGACGCCTGCCCTCATCGATCAGGTTCCCACTTACCTGATGACTCTGCAAGCTTTCTTTACATGTGAGACTTCGCTCCGCCTCGTACTTCCAAATCCCAGTAACGGGATCAAAGCTAACGCCGCCCGAAGATAACACATCCCAGTCCCTCCACGACTCCAATGCCACTCAGTCACCCAGCCTCTGGTTCGCTGTCTACGACCCGACTTTGTCACTTGAAGACGCTCTGAAGATGGGGTATACGCGCATGAACCTCATCAGTGCCAATGGCGACAACGCCATCAACCTAGGCTTGACATATCGCCAGGCAGTGAACTATCCACCAGCTTACGATTACGGTATGGCTACTTCCATCTACCTTTCTTCCCTATTTCCCTGCTCACCACCTTCTCCCTGCCTCCTGGCCCTAGCCCTAGGTTTGCCACTATGCTCCGTAGCACTCACTATCAGTAGCCGCCATTTTCATACTAATCGGAATTCAAACACAGACATAACGCTTTCCACGAACCAAAACCTCAACATGGTCTGCGACACCTCTAACAATTATATCCGCCCTTGCCACGTCACGCTATTCATCCAAATTCCAACCTTCGATCGGAAGATCGTGCTGCTGCAGCCAGTGCTGACGTGGACGGTACGTCTGAACAATTCTCCCTTACCCCCACTTATTCCCTTCTCTTTCTAATGCCCTTTGCCCTCAATTTGCGCTCTGTAACATCACCTACATGTGAGGAAAAGAACCATGAATCAGTCACGCTGAATGATACTTCAGGACATTGCCGCATCAGCAGGCGCATATTTCTCTCTTGTGCAATTTCTAAGCTGGATCTTATCCGGTCAGGCCATGGCGACTTGACGGTCTCCTCAACGTAAGATTCCGCATATTGATGAGGAACCTTTTCGGTGTTCCTGGAACCCCCAAGCACTAGTCGCAAAAGTTGAATCCTTTCATGTGCAATACGCCTTCAATCATCTGTGGATGTCTATTATCTTACCCTGCGAGATGGAGCGGATTGTCAACCGGATCCGACCAATACGAAGCTTTGTCACGCCCATGCAGGCGGCAGTCGCGCATTACATGGCCAAGCACGTATTTTATCAAAAAATGCCAGTTTTCTCCCTTCATGTAATAATCTGAAAACGCTTCGGGTGCACAGATATCATCATCCTCACCGTTTGTTGCGCCCTGACGGCGCACGATGGCCTCCTGGGAGGCCTGAAGAAGAATCACGTCTGGGCAGGGATGGGCGAGCGTTTCACGATCCACAAGATGAACGCACAATGGTCAGAGGTTGATTAGAATAACGCATGTATGCGGCAAGTGCGAAGACGTCAAGATTGTTCGTTCAGCCGCCGCAGCTATTCCTCCACCAGGGCTAGATTGAGGCTGAGACGAGCGTCTCGGCCTATTGTTAATTCGAATCAAAGGATAGTCTGAAATGTACTTGATGTTTCATGTCAACATGCACACGCCGCAGTAACGCCTCATCTGGTGAATTGCTGCTTAGTTTGCGTAGGCAGCCAGTCCTCAGGGTCTCATATCAACTGAAAATGATTTTGTTACCATCTCAGCCCGGTCGTCCGAATTCTAGACCGTTGGAGGAGGAGGATGTTGACCGATCAAGGATAGATATCGAGGGGCACGAGTGTTAGTAACGACGAAACGGTATTCCTTTTCTGGTAGTAGAAGATCGTGGTTCGTGGATTTGTGGGTCACGGAGGAGGGAGGCATGATATCAGCTAACTGCAAGTAGCGTAGCCTAGAGTCCGATACTCCCCAGAGCGCATCACAAGCCATACACCGATTTCATCGTCTTCATCGCATCTCGAATACCAATCTACCTCTGGTAATTGCATGAAGCTTGAAGGGTCAACAATAGAGCCTTTTCAAAATAAAATTACTCACTGAGGCATATCAAGGATAAAGAGATGGCCTCCCAGATCCTGCAATTCCTTCTGTTTGTGAGCCTTTTCTCGTCAAACGTATTGGCAATTCCACCACGAAAATCAAGTATTGGCTTCTCCCACCCTCAGATTGCCTTGTTCGGTCCGTCCACTGCTATTGCAGTCCAATCTTCATCCGCCCATGACGACTGGGGCCCCGTACCAGGCATCTCGCCCGTCCGCTTCAACCGAGATCCCGACACTTTCCTCTTCATAATTGAGGGATTGGATATGCACCCTAACCCTTGCGTAATGTACTCCTCCCTCTTTATATTTTTCAAAACAGTCTCTCTTCGACAAGTTTCGCAATCCTTACTGATGGCTTTCCTAGTGAATCCTACTGCGGCGTCAAGCTCCAAGGCGAATTCCTCAGCAACATCAGCAATGCTCACCTCTCCGTCAACATCACCACGCATTTCTCCGACAACAGGACCGGAGGCATGCAGATCGAAGACTCGTTCAAGGGTTGGGCCGATATCGTGCAAGATGGCGTACGACAAGAAGTGCCCCGGAAAGGCAAGGCGACGGTAGAAGCAACGACGCTTCTTCTGGGTGGTTGGGTCCCTGAGGTGAGTGGCTTTTGCAGTCCAGGATCTTTCTCAGTGGCGGTTGCTGATTACGTTCACAGGCAAATTATACTGTCGATGTGCGCGTGACAGCCGACGAGGGTCTGGTGTGGGATTTGTGGACGCAGTTCGAGATGAAAACGAAGGATGGACCTAACGCTGTCTGCACTTGTAACCGGCTCCCCTCACCAGCTCCACGATGACAGTGGATCCGTAGGGATCAACCGAATTGTATCCGAATATCAAAATTTGCCACCCGACCGATGTGCGCGTCCCAAAGCGGTAATTCTCCATCAACACGACCACGACGATGGTGACACTTCTTCCACACCTTTCCTCTTCCGGACAAAAAACTCTTGTCTTCCCGTGTCGAACCCCGGGGAACGTCTGAATTGCCTGTTTGGGTTTGGTGCGGCTTCTTTTTCAATTGTTTCGCAAGATCGATGATGCTCTTGGGAGGATTCTTCAGGAGACGAGTTGGTTGAATAGCTCCGCCTCCTGAATACTGTCAACTTACCCAATCAGCCTGTACTTACCAGAGAGGCTTACCAGCCTCCCCACTAGTACCGACAACAGTGACACAACATGTTCACTGGGACACTTTGAAGCCTTCTGCAGATCTCAGACTTGGGGTCCTCGGAACTTCCCATGACGCACTCACCATGGAGATGAGTGACGAATGTCGGACATCCCCCGAAACGTGAGAAAAAGCCAAATGCTTCACGAGAACCAAATGGGCCATCAAATCGCGCGACACCAGGAGATCGACACCGATTCGGTCAAAGTGGTATAGCAGTCCTCCGACTCGGCGAACTGCCTTGCCCGAAAAACACCGTAGATAATTGCATCTCATAGCAAACACAGTTTCCATCCACAGTTTGATTATCAAACACCTAGTGCAGCAGGAGAGGGTATCAGCCCTGGCTGCGAATCTTTGCTGCGCCGTAGCTCTCGCGGAAAACGGAGGGTCTTGCGGAAACAGCTAAATCACGACAAGGTTTCCAAATGGAAGGACTTCCTCTGCTTCAACAATCCCTCCACCTTTTCTTAAACCAACATCTTTCTTGTCTTTAACAAGAGCACGATGATTTTAACGTCATCTTATGAACCCTCGCTACGATCTCATATAAAGCTCCAAGAAGCCATATTGCTTGTTGGTGCTCCGACATTGTGGGAATCGTTGGAGAATGATTCTTGCACACCCCTCTTTATTTCAGATTTGATCCATATGAAGAATCCAATGAATACATGTTCTATGAACTGAGTGTTCAAAACTGTTGACCCAGCACCACACGAGCACTTGAACTCTACAATAACGATGGTACTGTCCTGGGGATCCCCACTTCCCCCAAATCGCCGTATATTACAACGTTTTCAAACAACTCGCCGGTGTGATATCCCAGAGTCCATTACAGCTGAGCTCGAATCCCCACGTCCTCATCTATGCGAATCTCTGGGTCCTCTGTTCGGAGGATGAACCACGCCTCCATCTTCAATCATGCATGTTATCTTGAAAAGACGAAATTACAATCCATATCTTTCTAATAATGTCACCTTCACAGCTTCATGCCCAGAAATCCGAATTCTTTGGACGGCAAATACTCGAGAGAGTGATATATATCCTTATTTGAATCGTAAATTAAGTGGTGTGTGTGTGCTACGTAATCTGGCATGCCATCTCCCAGTCAGTATAGCGACACGCATAGGGCGAATACCGACACTCACGCAAGTTCCGTAACGCGGGTATCGTTGTGATTTGCAACGGGTGAGCGTTCTATGTCATGTAGGGTTGTAGCACGCATGAATGCTGAGCCCCATTCGTATTCGTGAAGGGAATCGGCTTGACGAATTAGTGGCTCAAGAAGTCGGGAATGGGGGGGGGGGTTGTTATTTGCAGGGTGTGCGGTCAGTTGGGAATGTGGGTTACTGCATTCTTGGGATTGTTCCAGCTAAATGGATTGCCGGCCGGTAAGCTGGGTGGGACTGTATGCGAGATGACATCGTGAGAGGTGCATGGATGGTTTTGGCGAGTGGTGAAGCATTGAATGAATGCAATAGCTTGGGACAAGTAGATCAGTTTCTGAGAAACGCGGGTATGCAATGCCGATACGATTTGATTGTGTAGTAACATTGGTGGTTTGACCTTGTTCTTTCGTATAGTAACATGAGTGCTTAGTGAGGTTGCAAAAGCCTGATGATGGTGGTTTCTAATGGTGCCCCACCAGCATTCATGTGATCTTTACGTACGAGCAAGCGCAACAACTTCTGCTACAGTGGACATAGCCGAAGTCCACTACCCATCTCATCTACTTCTTGGGATACTCACATCGATGCATTATGTTATACACATCAACCCGCACCCGCCTCTCGCCTTTTCCACTGCCAACTTCAACGCCTGCTCTTCTGTGTCTGCCCATCGATCTTCGGGGGCCAGCTCATCCCACTTCTTGCCCTCCTTCATGTATAAGCGTCGGAAACGGTCGTGCTGGCGTTGGAGCTGGGCCATGGGCCGAGGGTCGCCTGTGCCGGAGTAGATTATGAGGAGCGTACAGGGGGGCAGAGATGAGTGGATGGAAGTAATGTGGGATGTTAGGTTGGTCAGGGCTGTTTGGGTGCTGGTAGTTGAGATCGCGGCGGGAGTGCTGAGATTAATGGGTTGGGAGACAGCGTGTCCATTCGTGGTGTCGTCGCTGCTGGTGGTTCCAGTCTTGGTATCTTTAGGAGCAGGAATAGGAGGAGCAGCGACAGTGTCATCGCGCCATCCCCTCGCATTCTCCAACTCACGCAGCCGAGCCCAAGTGAACTGTACTGTGCCTCCGCCAGGAACATCTCGTTCGTTGTCATCAGCTGAGACCAGGCGCTTGACACTCTTTACGACTTCCGCGTCTTCGGCGCAGGGGATGTAGACATCCGCCATGGCGCCGAAATTCTTGTCACCAGCATTGCCGTGATCCACGATGGCGCCCTTGAACACCTCTTTCCCGTTGATTTGGTTGATACTGCGTTTCATGCGTTTGAAAATACTCTCCAAGTTGCCGTCTTGGGAGCCGAACTTGGGGCCCTTCTCGCACTTCAGCTTGACTAGATCGAGACAAGCCAGCGCGTCTTCGATGGAATTATGACCTGTCGAGCCATGACCCTTTTGGATCTCACGGTTAAGGTACTTGTTGGCGAGGTATTTGAGGGAGGACTTCATTGGTGGACCGCGAGGGTGGGGAAAGAGGATGGAGGTGTCGATGATGAACGGGTGGGTGATCTGGAGGGCCGCGAGGTCGGAGTCGAGGGAATGGCCGACGAGGATGGTATGAGGGGTCAAGATGGACTTGAGTAGGCGATCTTGGATATCGCGAAGAGTCGTGGTGACGGGAGCGAGGATAGTGTGGGTGATGCCTGAGTATCTGAAATGGATGAGGTAATTAGCATGGGAAGTGTGGTAACAGAACGAAGAACAAACGGAGTGAGGTAGTCAATGATGGGCAAAGCAGGTTTGACCAATTCGTCCAGCACGGTATTGCCAGCCCAATCGACCAGGCTGATGCGTGTGAGGGCGGAAGCGCCACCCTGCACAGTACACATCTCACAGTCGAGGGAGAGAACCTGGCGACCAGCCGTTATGCTGCCTTTCTGTATATCCTCCTCGGGGGGTATGCCGGCTTCGAGTGAGGGAACATCGGTGTCATACCAGCCATGAGACTCGGTCTGCTTCTCTTGTACTCGACGTGCGTGTTCCTGCTCCGAATCGAGACCAGCTTCTGCCCAAGTTGCAGGGTGGAGGACGTACTCGTTTTCACGCAAGACATCGCCTCTCGTCAAATAGACGACAATGCTAGTGCGCTGATTCCGGTCATCAGGTCCGTTGCGAGACAACCTTCGACCTTTGTCCTTCTTTTGCATATCTTTACCCTCCTGAGACCGTGGGATCTGTGATTGTAGCATGGCCTGTAGAGGTGAATGGACCTGGTTCATCCGGTCATCTCCAGGTGCCCTGATAGGCCACATACGGTCAAAGATGTCTGCGAAAGGCTTTAGTTCATCTGCTAAGTTGTCGCTCTTGAGCTTCAGAGGCATGTATTCGTCTGGATGTTTGGGACGTGGTTGCATCGGGCGGCCATTGGAACGGGCATTGTTAGTGACGATATGGGGAAATTTCCGTAAGATGTCCGACTCTTTCTTCGAAAATATGTCCAAGGGAGTAGCGGTAGATTTGTCTTTTGCATTTTCATCTTGGACAGGCTCTTGCAGCGAGATGCTCCCATCGAACATGCCCTTCTCCAGACCAGGGACGAAGAGTACGACGGCTCGCTCCACCATGTTGCGGTGTCTCACGTGGACGAATTGCGGACCTGGAGCGTCTGCAATGCAATACAACAGAAGGTTCTGCAGATCGTGGAGCTTCACATAGTCATGCAGGCGATGCAGCTCACTGTACCCCAGACCAGGGTAATTCTGGTGTTTTTTCTGCTTCTTCGCTTTGACTGTCTGCCATTCGCCGGAATCAGAATGCTTTTCTACATCATCTTGCTCTTCCTTCGGCAAAGCCTGTTTCTTGGGCAAGGCCTCTTCCTTTGGTTCGGCCTCTTTCTCAGGAGAGGCTTTCTTCAGGATTGGCAATGACTCTCCACGTAACTGCGCCAGAGCAGCGTTTATGCTATTGTCAGTCTCTTCGCTGTGGGTTTTGCCGCGCTTGCGTTTCTTGTTATTACGAGACCCCATGATCAGACTTGATTGGACTCCAATGCGTCACGTCCGCATTCACAGCACTTGTTTCTGTTCTGGAACGTCTGCGTGGGGACGAGATTGGAAACATCAAAGAACGCGTCAAAAACGGAGCTAGTCCAAATCCAGGACCTCCACATAAATTCCCCAGCTTTCACCACCATCTTTTTCTCTCATCGACCTTCCAATCTAGCCATCACCATCAACAGCCCCACCCCTCAATCTACTCTCCCCAACCACCGACCACTCCCAAATCCAACAAAGATACGCTCAATACAATGCTCTGCCGCCACTGCGCCCACCGCCTCCTCCCCCCTGGCCCTACCCTCACCCACACCTTCCTCCGCACCCTCACCACCTCCCCCAACCCCCCCACACCATCTTC
>MSTJ01000345.1:0-17449 GCA_001956345.1 Ramalina peruviana | reverse complement strand
AGCTTCGATCACAAGGTTGTCGATGGAGCGGTGGGTGGAGAGTGGGTGAGGGAGTTGAAGAAGGTGGTGGAGAATCCACTGGAGTTGATGCTATAAGAAAAAAGACGAAAGGAGGAGGCAAAGGCGCTGGACCTGCTCAACACCAGCCCAATGAGTGATCATCGAGATGCGATCAGTTCCGGTGTTGGGGGGCTGCTAGCATGTCGTTTGGGACATCGTAGGCAGACATTGTATATTGTTGACGTCTCTAACCCTGCGTAACAAAATCATCTTGGGCATTGTGATAGCAAACAAGAGATGGACGGATGAGAATACAGAGTTTTCGAAGATGCTTTTTCTCGTATTGTGCTTCAATCTTCCATCGGACCGCTACATACTAAGTATCCAGACTCGTCATGGCCTGTGCTATTCTGTACTGTACCTGAATCTAGTAGTTGGCAGGCACTTCAGACACAAAAGCAGATGCTCGATCACTGTCTGCGGAAAGAGACGTGATACGAATACGAAGCTCATCAATGACGGGCGATGATTGGTCAGCCTCAGCAAGCTCCACCAGCCACTAGAACTTTAGCCTCAACGCGCCTCAATCGCAAATCAAAATGTCCATCACGTAAACAATTTCTTTCCAAAAGTAAACATTACATCCTCCACCATTATCATTCTTGTCAACCTTTGCTACGAGGTCACCAYTGCATCAATTGACTCCAAGAACCAGTGCACTACGGTCGCATAGTCTACGCGACACCAGATTGCCCAACATTCCGCCCTCTTGGTCTTACGAGCCCATTGCGGTCGGCGCTGGTCCATCCTCGCCCACCATGTCCACAGGCGTCGATTGGCTGCAGAAGCAGAAGAAGGCCACTTTGGTCGAGATCGCKGAGCACACCAACATGTCGCCGTACGTACACTCATTGAGATCTCCCCGCGACTTCTCTTCRATCCTCCCATGATATCCCCACCTTGCGCGCGTTGACGACACCGCTRATCCCTCCTGTCYAGCGGCTACGAGAAACAAAACAAGTCCGACCTGACCAACTCGGTCGAGAACCACCTCCGTCTGAACGCTTCCAGCTACCAGAATGACTCTCTTGCSGCGCCCTTTTACCAAGGCGTCGACCCGGCATCACCAGTCAAGCACCAAGCGGGCAAAGCTGTCGCCGGTGGAGTGAAGGCGGAGGAGGTGACCGCGAAGAAGCCGCGTCAACGGAGACAGACCATCAAGGCGAAAGARGATATAGAAGGGTGAGCTACGTCCCTTCTGTCTGACAGCACAGCACGCGACTCGCTRACCTCACCATCCGTGCCAGCGAACCCTCCACCAGCTCCACCTCCGCTCTCGTCCGCACCCCTGCCCGCGCCCTATCCACCACCTCCCGCAAAGCCTCCACCGCCGTGTCCGCCTCCTCGATCCCCCTCCCCGCCTCCCCCGCCGTGATCGCGAATCAGATCGACGCCGCCACGTCGGGCCTCTTGACCTCCYTCTCCACCCGCGTCTCCGCCTCGCGCTTCCCGGGCTACATCACCTCCACGCGCCGTGCCCTCTCCTCGCCGCCCACCTTGAGCTTCCTGCTCCTAGTTCTGGAAGCATGGAGTCTGCGCCCGCTCGTCCTGCCGCTCAAATCCCTGGCCGAGATCCCCCCMATACCGGCCCTGGGYACCGACGCCATCGCGGTCAAAGTCCCCGATTTCTTCGCCTGCCTGACGTGGCAGTTCTGGGGACCTGTCGCTCTGTGGAGCTTCGTCAGCTTGCTTGGGCCACTGTTGGCCGGGTATTTTGTCAATATTCGCAGCTCCACCACCCCAATTGCTGCCGTGGCGGGGAAGGAGGAAGAGGGCAAGATTGATGTGCTCAGCTTCCACGTCTGCAAGGCCGTACTGGCGTGGGTGGTGTTCTTGCGGGGCGGGCTGGGCAGGGGTGAGAGTGTGAGGGTTGTAGAGAGGGGGATCCCTGGTGGGGTGGGGGGATTGTTTGTCGGGGCCGCCGTTGGGGGAATTGCAGGATTGTGGGAGGGAGTGGTGAGGAAGTAGGGGCTAACGAGATTGAGCATCTTACTTAGGTATGTTGCTGGAGAGAGCATTGGATTGGAGAGCAAGGTTGCGGTTCTTGAAGAGGTGTCGTCGTATGAGTATGAGATGCATGAGATGGGGAAGTCTGGGAGAAGACTGGGGATGATGCTATGACATGGGATCGATTCTGGGGCTGGAGCTGACATGTAGTGTGGCCTATGGGAAAAGTGGGAGAGTCGATTGGATCCATGAACGCTTTTGTTTGATTGAGAACGGGTGGCTGTTGGGTGAGAGCAGGAGGCCTTCTACTACTTTGGACGAGTCACTGGCTGTTGAAAGCGCTGAGTGCTCTCCCTCACTGTATGCTATCCTATGATCTTTGGCGTTCGGTTGGGACTTGGAGAGGCACGCCTGTGTATACGTAGTTGCAACCGTCTCCTCGTGGGGATGGCTGTTCGATAACGAGTCCATATTATCTTTTCCTGTCTACTCAGAAAGAAAAGTCCATTAGACGTCGTGAGGCCGTGGATCCATTCACACACCGTTCGTCTTGTCGGAATGTCCACCTATCGGTTCGAGGGATTGAGAAAATGTTGATTTGGAGATTGTTCTACGTTCTAGTCTATGTCCTGAGATCCTCCTCGTAAATGCATCGCTGCACAAACACCCTATCATGCAATATATCGAACATCCACCATCTAYAACACCGTTCCACACTTCACYGGTGTGCTACGCCACGCCCCCTCCTTCATCCGCAAACCAGGGACTCGCCGCCATYCTCCTYAACAGGACCTGGTAAAGCACCAACATTGTCCCACTCTGCACGCTCGTCCACACCGCTCGAGGCCCCACCCCACGAAACAAGCCCACCACCCCTTCGGTCTTGTATATCAGCCTCAGCCCCATCATCACACTCTCCGTCTCCAACTTGACSGCATCCGGCTTCGGCACCGACGTGCTGGGCGAACTCGTACTRATCCCCCTCTTCTGCTGCTGCTGCATCGTCCCCTCCCCCCTCGCTCTAACCTGCTCACTCGCCTTCCTCTTCGCACTACTCCTCCCCCSAGTCTTCGCSACCTCCTCTTCGGTGGGATTCACCTGCGTCTGAATCCGCGTCTTGACCACATCCAACGGACACGTCAGCACGCCCGCCACCCCGCCCGCACTACTCGCCGTCASCACCTCCCACCCCCACCCGATCTCCCGACCCTTCCCAACATACCRCCGCGCCCACTCCTGCTCCTGCTCGTAGAACGCAAACTGCAGCGCCGAGAASGGCAGGTCCCGGAATATCGTCGCCTTGTACCCGCCGAACATCGCGCTCGCGCCTTCGGACCGGATGATGGTGCGTAAYGCGTCGRGYGTGGAGCGGTAGTTGTATCCCCCTCCCCCACCACCACCACCAGACGAGGGAGACCCGGGGCGGGGGGTGAAGGAGTGGGATTGATACCCCCCCTGCAACTGCAACCGCGTCTTCAGCACCTCACTCGGCACATAGACCACACTGGCCGCCAAATCCGCCAGAAACCCGCTCGCCAGGTAAGCGAGGGTGCTATTTACCCCCCCATCCAGCAGCGCGCGCTTGCTATACTCATACGTCCCGAAGAATATGATCGTCCCCGGGAACGAGCCCCAGAATGCGGGGGTCACCCCCGCGTAGAGCCCGCGCCGCAATCCTTCCGTGCGGTAGATGTGTGTGTAGAGCGCGGGCAGGGAGGAGGAGGACGGGTGCGCGGAGCCTTGCTGTCGGGTCTTGACGGTGTCGATGCTGTGCATGAGCATGTCGCCCGAGGAGCCGCCCAGCCCGCCGGCGAGCATGCACTGTGTGTGGTGGTTGGATCAGCGAGGTTGGAAGGAGTGATTGTAGACTTACGTGCCAGTACGGCGGGCGCATGTCCTCCTCCTCCTCCTCTTCCATGCTCGTTGCGTGAGCGCTGGCTCTGTCGTCGTGATCGGCAGGTTGGACATAGTGCCCGACATTAGAGAAAGGGGAGGAGGGATCGGAGCCGGGCGAAGCGAAATGTGGTGGTTGTGAGGGAGTTGCTGTGAATAGTCCGGCGATCCAGGACATCACCTGGAAGAGGCTGGGGAAGAGGAATTGCGGAAGGAGCAGGAGGAATCACGAGGATATCATGGTCGATTGAGTGTTGGATATCTCTCCGGTGCCTTCAAAGGCGCAACATAGGATTGATCAGATGGATGTCTGGTAGAGACTTTATAGATGTGGTATGATGTTACAATTTGGGCTTCGGACTTGGTCGTCGGCTCCGTTGTTATGGGCGATTGATTATTATTATTATGCTTGATGGATTGAATTATTTAAAATCTTCAGCCTGAAACCGAAAATAGACTCAATCCAAATCTTATCTCCACGTGACATTTCCCCCCTTAATCGCTTCTCGCTGTTCCAGGCTGCATGTCCTCCCTGCACTGCATCGACCATTACTTTCCCCCTACCCCACTCCCACTCCCACTCGCAAGAATCGATTTGCCTCCATCCCATGTCACCCGCCTCCTCACTTTGATCTTCAACAACTCCGCCCCCAGCCTCGATGGCACCCCGACACTAGCACCACCCCAGCCGTCTGCATCGGTCGACGAGATCAGCAGCGTCGATGGCGCAAACAATAACCCCTCTCCAACCCTCAAATCCAAGATCCTTTTGAAAAGCTCTGGGTTGCTGCTATCTTCCATGGAGATGTGCTTCCGTAAGACGAGGAACCACTCGGGGGATGTGAAGCGATGGATCACGGTCGAAGAGCAGAGATCCATAAGACTGGGTGAGATGGTGGGTTCTTGAGTAGAGATGAGAACACGAACACCATAGTGGCGTTGTTGGCGAATGACTTGGAGAAGTGACTCGGTTAGTGCTTTCGAGGCCGGGGTGTTGGTCAAATACTATTGATGGATACGTAATTAATACCTTGCAACATAAGCGGAGTCTGGCATGGACTTACCTTGTGTGCTTCATCCATGGCAATCACCTTACCCGTGGTTAGCCCCGACTCCAGATACAGGCTCATCCCGATATTGAACAGCACACAAGCCATGTTGGGATCCACAAACGGGCAGGACAGATCGATGATGGTCGCGCCTCCACTCTTGAAATCCCAGCTAGGAGCTGAGTCGTCCATGTTGAGAAAAGATTCAAGAAGGTCTAGTCGCTGCTCCAACGGTGCGAGTGCAAACTTGGTCAGATTGGCCGCAAAGATCAACTTCTTGAATCGTCGGTAGTCAAACGCATTTGTCGAGGTAGAAGCCATGTCGCGTAGGACCTTGGTTATTGTGCTGATATACAGCGGCTGAGATGATTTCTGCTCGACGGACATCAGGGTGAGCATGGAGCTGATGTTCAAATCTCGAGGTCGAAGCTTGAATGGATAGACCCGAACACCTGGGATCTGTCCGTATGACTGTCGGAGGTTGTGATAATTCGAGGGCGCAACGAGGACGTTGACGGGAGCGACGCAGGGATRATCGGGGAAGGACTGGTTCGGGCATCCGAGGTATGCAGCCTCGCATGGTCTGAAGCTGATGCGGGATGTATACTGACTGAAGTGAAAGATCAGGGCCGAGAGGGGCGTGTGAAGCTGACCGAGCATAGGAGCCTGAATCAAGCAGTTCTCTAGTTCTTGTCAGCATTGTGACAGAGTACAGCAGGTAATGTTGTACGGACCGATCAGGCATGATAGAGTGTGCGACTTTCCACTGCCTTGGAGACCACAGATGAATACAGAGTTCGGGACGTTAGTATTCTGGTACAGCTTGACATTCCTTTTGGATCCGTTCTGTTTGGCCATGACGTTGACACCCAAAAGAGCATGTTGCGGCTGGAAATCTGGATCGTAAGACTTCAAGATCTCCTGCGAGAATAGAGCAGCATTTTGAATCTCATCTTTGGCGCTCTCCTCTCCGCCAATAAGGTCGTTGTCCTCTTCCTCCGAGCTCGACCACCGGAGCAAATCGTCTTCGTCGCCTTTCGACTTCCTTCGAGGTCTGGTTTGGGGACCAGTGGGGGCGCGTGGCTTCTGGGTGAATTGTCGCAATTCTTTATGTCATTAGTCATGGCTTCATGTCATTCAGGATGTGCGAAAGTCCTACCTTCGAGTCGAGGATTCAGATGAGCTTCAGCCTCGACAGGCTTACTTGCTGTTGATCTATGTCTATTCACAGGCGGTTCCACTTGGCGGGGACGAGGTTCGATCGGGATGGCAGCTTGATCAGCCACCCGCCGCGTTCTTAGTGGCAGTATCATCCTATGACTTGACACACTGTGGCCTTGTGATTCGGCCTCGATGGCTTCCACCTGGTCTACGAGCAAGGCTTCTTCTGAAGATGACAATTCCGTACATGGTAACGTAGTAGAAGGTATTTCAGGTGACGAGATATTGGCCGGATCAATTGGTTGAGTCCCGGCAGAAGCTACCCATTCATTAATCACTCTCTCGCGAACTCTTCCGGTCGACTCAGAGTCCGGAGGGTCGAGATTGTAAAGGTCATCCTCGTAGACGGGATCTCTATCTCGGTCATCTGTAGGCGTCGGTAGGCCGTGTGAGAATTGGGCACGAAACGGTTGCTCATTGGTTTCTGCAACCCCGTGATATGAAGCGCTATCCCAATCAGTCGGCATGTTCTCATTCGCAGTTGCAGATATAGCCTGCGTGGTCGTGACTGCCTGTTGTTCAGGCTTGCCAGTCAGTATTTCACTCAAACTTGCGAGCGAGGCAGGCGCGTACATCTTTTATTGGAGAGACCGGACCAACGGAGTCTTGATTGCCGTCAGTGATGCCAACGGGTGTCTTCTCTGGAGATGCGAAGGCAGGGGACGGTCGCCCCTTTGGCTTTTGCATGTGAGGCGGCCATGCCCCACTTCACCACATCAGATTCACCGAAAATCGTTAACAAGGTAGAATCATSCCTACAACTTTACTTTTTCCCAGAGCTCGTCTTCAGGAACAACCCCACCCACGGATTTCTTATATTCAGAGACTAAGAGATCGAAGAACTTGTCCTTTCCAATGAATTTATTCTTGGGGAAGTCCTGGCGGTAGTATTGTTCGAGCATCCATCGGTCCAGTCTCTTGTTGAAGCTTTTTGAAGATGACATTACTGATGGCCTCGATATGGTGAACCAGAATAGTAAGCGAGAAGCTGGGTAGCGAGAAGACTTGCGAGATGAGAAGTGTGAGATAAGAAGTATGAGGCTTTATAACAATGCCTCATAAACGCTGTCTTGGGAGTGTTGAGAAACAAGTCCAGAAATTCCTGACTCTGCTGGCTAATTGGATTTCGAAGCCACAATGAGCACGGAGAGCCTGCACGAATGGTTCCTGGGCAGAAAAAGGTGGGACGGGAGAGATACAGCCTACAACACTGCTGCCTTGACGCTCAACGTCTCCGCAGCTGCTCGCGAATCATGCTATTGATGCTGTTACCACGGAGATGTGAAGTTCGACACAAATTGGCGAGAAATGGAAGACGCGCAGGTGGGCGGAGCCGCGGCAACGACGGCAAGGCAGAATTTTTGGCCGAAGAGCACGGGCCAATGAATCCTCCGAAAGTTAATCCGGATTTCGACATCTTTTTGGTTTTTTGGGTTTTTGGTTGCGCCTCAATAAATCAAATCATTCACATCCAGTCGTTCGCCGACCGGTAGATCAAGAGGTGTCACTCATGCTCGAGCTTGAACGTGTCATCTGACCTTCACCGGCATCATGTGCGTGATCCATTCGTACTCCGCCATCCCCCCCTCCCAACTGCTAATGGAGTTAACAATAGGCCACCTCTCGTCAACAATGCCCAGATCCAGTCGGCAACCCTCCACAATCCTCTTCCGCTCTTCCTTCACACATATGTGTGGCCGTTCCTTGCCATCTGGCCCGCCTTTTTGGCCTTCTACCTCTCAGAAGAGCGCTACACCAAGTATATCAATGGCTCCGAGTGGACTACCGTCTGGGCGGGAACCATAGCATCTCTACAGATCTTGACTTGGTTGACGACAAAATGGAATGTGAACATTGACACGTGGTTTACGACAACCACTACGAAAGACTTCGCAAACGCACAGCTCATCAAGGTCATCCCTGTCACCAACGCTGGATCGGCCGAGATTTGTAAGCTCATTAGGGACAATGTAAGAGGACTTCATTCTCAGCTCAACGCCCCGTACGTCTTACTGACGCATGACAGGTCGGTGGCAAGAAAAACCTCTCGTTCCTCTTCCAGAAACGTCGGTTTCTGTACAGCCCCGAAGAGAAGAGCTTTGCCCCCCTCTCCTATGATATTGACAAAGAGCCTCGACCGGCCATCAAGACCTTTCAAGAGTCGCGTGGTATAACAAAGCAAGACGACCTCGATCGCATACATGAGCATTATGGAGATAACACCTTTGATATCCCGGTCCCCACCTTCACTGAGCTGTGGAAAGAGCACGCGGTGGCGCCCTTCTTCGTCTTCCAGATGTTCTGCGTTGGACTGTGGCTCCTCGATGACTACTGGTATTATTCGCTGTTCACATTGGTCATGCTGGTCGGATTTGAAAGTACGGTCGTCTGGCAGCGTCAAAGGACACTGAATGAATTTCGTGGCATGAGCATCAAGCCGTACGACATCTGGGTCTACCGGGTGGGAAAATGGGTACAAATCACAAGTGATAAGCTGTTGCCGGGAGACCTTGTATCTGTGGGGCGGACCAAAGAGGATGGCGGTGTGGCTTGTGACATGCTACTCGTTGAAGGCTCTGCCATTGTCAACGAGGCAATGCTTTCCGGAGAAAGTACGCCATTGTTGAAAGACTCCATCCTGCTACGCCCTGGTGAGGTCAGCATCGAACCTGAGGGCCTGGACAAGAACGCATTCCTGTATGGTGGAACCAAGGTCCTCCAAGTGAGCCACGGCAGCGCCACGGAAGACGCGCCTGAGGATCAGCCAAAGCTGGCCTCGGCCGTGACCCCTCCACCTGACAACGGAGCTATGGCTATCATAGTCAAGACGGGCTTCGAAACGAGTCAGGGCAGTTTGGTGAGGACGATGATCTACTCGACCGAGCGAGTCTCCGCCAACAATGTGGAAGCCTTACTGTTCATCCTTTTCCTCCTCATCTTCGCCATTGCAGCCTCATGGTACGTCTGGGTCGAAGGTGTCTCGCGGGACAGGAAAAGATCAAAGCTTCTACTGGACTGCGTCTTGATCATCACGAGCGTGGTACCGCCGGAACTACCAATGGAACTCAGCTTGGCTGTCAACACCAGTCTGGCCGCCTTGAGCAAATTCGCCATCTTCTGTACCGAGCCGTTTCGCATCCCGTTCGCGGGCAGAGTGGACGTTGCTTGCTTTGACAAAACGGGTACTCTCACCGGTGAAGATTTGGTGGTGGACGGCATAGCAGGTATGGCACTGGACGATAAGGATGCCAGGACTGAGAAGGATGGCGCTCATAGCAAAATCACTCCTGTCTTGGAGGTCGGGCAGCAGACAACCCTCGTCCTTGCCACAGCTCATGCCTTGGTCAAACTTGATGAAGGCGAGATCGTAGGAGATCCAATGGAGAAGGCAACCCTGAACTCTCTTGGATGGAGCCTGGGCCACAATGATACTCTGACTGGTAGATCGACCGCCATCGGGAAGGGTAACGTTGGTGGAGGGGAGATCGTACAGATCAAGCGTCGCTTCCAATTTTCCTCCTCATTGAAACGGCAGAGCTCAGTGGCGACCGTTGTGACAACGAATCGAAACACCAACAAAAAGGTCAGAGGCACGTTCGTTGGTGTCAAAGGTGCGCCTGAAACTATCCGAACGATGCTCACACGAACGCCGCCGCATTACGAGGAGACCTTCAAATATTTCACCCGCAATGGGGGACGTGTCCTAGCGCTCGCCTATCGATATCTTGCGACGGAGTCTGAATTAGGGCAGAACAAGATCAATAACCTCAAACGCGAGGAGGTTGAAGCAGATCTGACCTTCGCCGGTTTCCTGGTACTGCAGTGTCCCTTGAAGGACGATGCCATCTCCTCAGTGAGAATGCTCAACGAGAGTAGCCACCGATGCGTCATGATCACAGGCGATAACCCTCTGACAGCCGTTCATGTTGCGCGACAGGTGGAAATAATTGATCGAGATGTGCTCATTCTGGATGCACCGGAGAATGATAAGAGTGGCGAGAAGCTGATCTGGAAGAGCGTTGACGATAAGATCAACATTCCAGTGGATCCTTCCAAGCCTCTAGACGCAGAGATTCTCAAGGAGAAGGACCTTTGTATCACCGGCTACGCGCTCTCCAAATACATGCAGCAGCCCGGATTCCTGCAACTCCTGCGTTATGCATGGGTCTACGCCCGTGTATCGCCCAAGCAGAAGGAAGACATCCTGATCGGCCTGAGAGATCTCGGATATACCACCCTTATGTGTGGTGATGGTACAAACGATGTCGGCGCTCTGAAGCAAGCGAATATTGGAGTCGCCCTGCTGAATGGATCACAAGATGATCTCAACAAGATCTCAGAGCATTTCCGGACAACGAAAATGAAGCAGATCTACGAAAAGCAACGTGACATGATGAAGCGATGGAATCCCAAGGGACCAGACCCTCCTGTACCAGTTCAAATAGCTCATCTATATGAACCAGGACCCAGCAACCCCCACTATGAGAAAGCTATGGCGGCGCAGGCCCAAAAGAAAGGAACAGCTGGTGCAGTAGCCGCCAATTCCGACGCTGCGCCGAAGTCGAATGGGACAGTAGCAGCACCCGCACAGGCTCAACAGAATGGCAGCACAAATCCTAGCTCAAAACAGCAGCGCCAACAAGAAGCTCAGCAGAAAGCTGCCGGACTAGCGGACAGCCTGACCTCAAAAATGATGGAGCAGGAGCTAGACGACAACGAGCCTCCACAAATCAAACTTGGCGATGCCTCAGTGGCCGCTCCTTTCACCAGCAAGCTCAAGAACGTTGTCGCCATCCCCAATATCATTCGCCAGGGTCGATGCACACTCGTTGCCACGATACAAATGTATAAGATCTTGGCTTTGAATTGCTTGATCAGCGCCTACAGTCTAAGTGTTCTTTACCTCGACGGCATCAAATTCGGTGACGGTCAAGTGACTATCAGCGGCATGCTCATGAGCGTCTGCTTTCTGTCCATTTCCCGCGCAAAGGTATTGTTCACTCTTGCATCTTCACACACTCCTCCAATGCTGACGTATGATTTTCCAGTCAGTCGAAGGCCTCTCCAAAGAACGCCCACAGCCCAACATCTTCAACCCCTACATCATCGGCTCTGTGCTCGGTCAATTCGCCATTCACATCGTCACCCTCATCTACATCTCGCGCTACGTCCAGGCTCTCGAACCAAAGGACCCAAACGTCGATCTTGAGGGCGAATTTACCCCGTCTCTCCTCAACTCGGCCATCTACCTCCTCCAGCTGATCCAGCAAATATCCACTTTCGCCATCAACTACCAAGGCCGACCCTTCCGTGAGGGGATCCGTGAGAACAAGAGTATGTACTGGGGCCTGTTAGGGGTGAGCGCGGTGGCATTCTCATGTTCTACGGAGTTTGTACCGGAGATCAATGAGCGATTGAGGCTGGTGCCATTCAGTACGGAGTTCAAGGTCGTGATGACGGGCGTGATGTTGGTGGACTATGTGGGGTGCTTGGCGGTCGAACGGGTATTGAAGGCGTTGTATAGTGATTTCCGGCCTAAGGATATTGCAGTCAGGAGGCCGGATCAGGTGGAGAAGGAGGAGGAGAGGAAGAGGAAGGAGATAGAGGCAGAGGTCGCAAAGCAGGGTACTGCATAATTAGAAGAAGCCAGATGACTGGATCTCTCATATCTTTTCCACATTGTGTAGATAGACTTGCTTTTCAAATTGAATGGTTCGTAAATAATGAAGGTTTGATTCTCTGCATTGAAAGACTCTCAACTTGGTCTTCAATCTTAAACAGCACCTTCCCACGATCCATTCCCACCCCCGCACCGTCCGCTCCAGCTATCCCACCCTGCATCATCCCATCACGAAGCGACGGGATTGACATCAACAGGACCCACCACCCCCACCGGCTTGCCGCGCTGTCCGCCCGTTCCATGGTTGGACCCCGCTGCTGCTGCTCCTGCTACGGGGATATGCGTATTCGGTGGTAAGCGCGGAGTGTTTCCCGCGAGTATGTTGGCGAGGAGCTCATTGGGGTCGGGCTGGACTTGTGGGGACCTTTGCTCATGGTGGGAGAGGTATTGTGGGATGGGGATGGGTGTTGCGGTGGTGGAGAGGAAGAGGGTAGAGAGGAGGGAGAGGAAGGTGACTTTATGGGGGAGCATGGTTGGCGAATTTGTTCTCTCTGTTATAGCCACAAGAAGGGCCGCTTTCGAGGGGCAGATAATTGCATCTTGCCCTGCCTTGTTATACACTCGTAGAAGCGAGCAAAGATACTCTAAGTCAGTAGCGCCGATTGCGAACTGAAGTCATTGAWACTCAGACAGAGAGGAAGGATGGTCCAAGAGTAGACTATGAGAGCGAGGGTAACGTCGATTCAGCTTGTTGAAGCCCAAAGAGCCTAATGATTGACGACGACCTGGCTAAAAGCGGATCGCAGCGCATCATATGAAACAAACATATCACCCGCGTATGCGCGACAGCCTGGTCTGACCGATCACATAGTCACATAGTCTTTCCGCTGCGTGAGACATGCCGCAACTCGCTGTAGGAATATGGTCCTCGCGAGCAACAGAGTCTTGATGGGCGTTTTGACATCTTTGACGGTTTGGACTTTTCAGCAGCAAAAGCTGGCTTTTTGGGGAGACAGGATTCAAAGTGGTGACACACGCGTTATCAGGCGTCGACATGAGGAAGACCCGTACGCGCAAACAACCTACCTTCTGCTTACGTCCAGAGCCAGTAACTGCTTGCTCATTCAGAAGTCTGAATGATGGCCGGAACGGCGTCATCAACACAGCTCTGTGGCCCCATCATGGTAAGAGGCACACGGCTCAGTGTGGAAAGCTGCTGCATCTTACAGGGCAGTCGCTCATTGGATCATAGCTCGTGTGCTACTTCGCTCTTGGAAGCTGGAAAGAGATTCATGATCCCTTGGTTGATGAAATTGCAAATTTCTCGGCGTATCTTCGGCTAAACATTTCAATGACGCCATGACAATCTCCTATTTTCTGCCGCGCGGACGCATTTCTGCCAGTTCGAGCATCTTTCTTCCTGACGCCTCACAGTCACAACCGTTCAATCAATCATATCTTCGACTTCTACAGGCCCTCCGCATTTCAACTCCCGTCATCATGTCAGCGTTCCAACAACTCGGCGACCAAGATGACCCCGACTACCCCCGCTCCTCCTTCCTACACACCACCTACGCTCGCGCTCTCCCCGTCATCACTGAACGGTACCCCAACATCGGGGTCGTCTATCTAATCAAGATCTTCCGCGGTACCATCCACCCTTCCGCTCTGGTCTGGATGGACGTCGATCGCGAGATGGCCACCCCCGAGGAATCCTCTGACATCTCCCACTTGCTGTACTGCTTCGAGGTGTACGGCCAGATCATCTGCCTGTTCGCTGCCGATGGGGACAGCGCGAGCCAGGTGCTGGAGTTGCAGGAAGCTTTGGCCGATTATCGCATGCGACTGCTGCGATTGGTGGGGTTTTGCACCTTTGAGAGTCTGAGGGCCTGGCATGGCGCGTTCTTGACAGAGGTCATTCATGCCGGCCAGGATAAGCCGGCGGAGTGGAGGCAGCGACGGGAAGGTTTGACCAAGTTGTTGACAAGGAAGCAGGGRGTTCCGGGCATGTGAATGCTGACGTATGTGGGCCGGGGTGTCATCATTCCCCGTCGCTGGGGATAGTGGCAATTTCAGGTATGATTTTGGTGAGTTGATCGAGGTAACGCAGGCGGCGCGGGCGCTGCGGTGCTCAAGAATCTTCCATGGTCTATGCACATTGCGTTTAGTCTGCACCCAACGCTGTCGTCTGCTTRAAAAATGTACGATTCGGATTTGGACAAGGGTTCTTTCTCTAAAGTACTACCATGAAGATGCGATCATGAATCTGGGAACACCTCCGGCAGGACGAAGCGCACTCGCACGCAATGCAATCTTAATTGGAAAGAGAGTCGTGGCGATGGTTTCATTTTCACGCCTTTCATGTGACGTTGATACGAGAGTCATCTGGCTTCCCCCCTGGAATTGTCAGGCTGTCRCTCCCATTCCCTTTCAACCCGCCCCYTTCGTTCCCTGGATACCCTGGTCTCCTGATAATCGTTAATTGTAACCTCCCTCTCGATCCCAAGTCTACTTGTCCACCCCTGTGCGGCGGCGCAATGACACATTTCCTTGCGAGAATCATCGCGCTATGGAGTACATCCCCGAACGAGTCGCGCTCATAGTTGTCGTCCCTCTGCACATTCAGCACCAGTGCGCAGGTCCCCGAATAGCGGACGTAAGGGACCGTGATGTCGGTGGTGCTMGTCTTTGCCCGCGACCAGATCAAGAACTTATCCATGTCCGGAAAGTTTGACATTTGATCCCTAATGATACCCGTGGCGCAGTCGGCGAAGATGATCGGTGTTTGTGGTTTCGCAGGGTCAGGGAGGAAGCAACCTTCGGGGCTTAGATCCGATAGGTTGAAGGATGGAAGTCCCGGTATTGCATCGGGAACGGTCGGTACAGGGGTGTCCAATAAGGCATTGGTGATTGGGCTTGCAAGAAAGAGAAGAAAGACTGCGGGATTCATTTTTGAACGCCAGGCAAGGTGAAGCTCTTGCAGTACCCAAACGACGGACGATCTAAAGACCAGGATGGGCCTGTCCACTCCACACTAGATCAGCTTCAAGTTCAGCACAATCGGTGAAGAGCAGTCTGAGCAATACCATTTCCAGCTCCTCCCCACCATCCAGATGCAGATGGAGCCAGCGAATCTGGAGATGCACGAGCATTGTTCATATGCTCTTGGGCGGTTGCGCAACAGGGAAGTAAGACAATTGTGGGGAAAGAAATGCGGCTCTTCGAATTCCATCCGAGACAACCGACGGCGCATGTGCGTTGATTTGGAGCTCTTGAGTTGAGTGAGACAGCTATGGCAACGAAAGCGCCTATACACATGATTAAAGGGACGTTTCCGTTCAAACCAAGCAAAGTCCATATCTCTCACTGCTAGCCATCGCCTTAAGACTTTGGAAGAGGTCGCATGAGGCTGCCATTCTGTGTTCAGGTAAATCTGCTCGCGATGTTGTTTCTCAAAATTCGAAAGAAATTCTCACGCTTTCGATAACAATGGCATCGATCTCCACGGTTCTGTATCACCAAAAGATGACAGAGTCGAGGCAACTCTCAAATTGAGCTTAGTCTCTGTCTCCTTGTCGGATCCAAATCGAACGATGACGCTCTGAAAATATGCAACAGACTCTTGCTAAAGTGTTGGCAAGATTGCAGGCATTACGAGTAGAACAGGAGGCATGCACCCTCTTCCATTTTACTCTAAGGCCGTTACGCAAGGAAAACCCTATATTTGCCCCTGGCGACATGAAATTCCGTCGGAAGCAAGAGCGACGACCGAGCAATGCTCGCTTTCTGATGATAACATCATTAAGCGGGGAATTTCGGCCCTTCCTGTAGTCTTTCTCGAATTTCCCCGCTACTCCTTTCAGGGCAGAAACGAGTGATGATGGCTCAGACAGAAGACGGAAGGCAAAATGACTTTCTTCGAAACGATCAGGAGATGGGGAACTGTTGCTGCTCCTGTCGTTTCGTGTTCGGAAACCCAATGAAGAGGCGGAGCGATGGACCATGATTCGGGCAATCTTAGAGAGAGACAGAGACGCTGAGCTTGAGGCACGACTCACGTTATTGTGCGTACTATGACAGACAGGCTATTCATGTTAAAGTATGAATGGGCACGTCTTGACATCCTGAACCCTTCAGAATGCGAAGTTGGTAGAATTGAACATCAGAAGCATCCTTGCCGTCTTCAACGACTGGCCTTTGGAAACCGAATGAATCATCTCTGAATACAGATGCATCGCTACCGATTGCAGCTCCGTGTCTTCGATTCCATCACCACGGTTCGAAGCGGCCCGTGTTTACTCATCCACCACGGAAATTTTCAAAGTAGATGATGCAGACTGGCCGAACGCGTTTATACACCTGACAGATCTCTAAGTAGGCGGACGATCTTGTAATGTTCTTGCTTATCTAAAATTTGGAAAGCTCCTTTTTTCTCCTTTCTTGCGGTGGATCAAGACTCAAGCCGATTGGCCAGTAGCACCACGGGAACCTTGCCCATAGAAGGCCATTGTTTGAGAACATGACGTGAGACGAGTCTGCACGTAGCATTCGGACGTAGCAAAGGAGACGGATGCAGATTTTGGCACTCAGTCTCGAGAGTTGACGGGATTGCCGCTGCGTACTGGAGAATCGTGTTGTTTCTGAGATGGAATGATTAGGCTTGCGCCGAGACAGTCGCGTTACTCAACGGAAGTCTTTGATTGTAAGCGTCGCTTGCGGGCCATTGCATGTCAGGCGCGTCGCGCCTCGTTCTATACGCGAAGCGAATAGGCCATAAAGTCAATGCGAAGGACAATGATCGCAAAGTTCACATCACAAACGAAAAGCGTGAAGAACAACATTCGTCTATCATGAACATCGCGTTTCCCATGATACTTCTGGCTGTGAGTACTGTCTCAGCCTTGCCTCAGGTTGGCAATCATTCAGTTGCACATGAGTAAGTCCTTCATCCTTTTCAAGAGCCGTAAGGCTGTTCACGCTTGGGATTCACATCTTCCATCATTCCGTACGTTCAATCGTTTGACCCTTTGCAGTTCTGTAATGTGCATGCTAAAATACGACCACGCAGCCCCTTGTATAGATACACAGCCTCCCCCTGGCCAGACCATCAGCTCAACATTGTGAGGGCAAATGCAGCCCTAATAGTTGTTCTACGCACCATCGGCYACCAAGGYCATGAACCAACGGACCTGGTTCCCAACGAGGGCTGGACGGTCAAAGCACTCGGTGTCGTTTTCAATATTCACAATCAGCTCGATGAAGGTCCCTTGCAATTTTTGCACTTTCAGAATGTGGAGGAAACGATAAGGACSATGCGAGATTTTTACCACAGATCGTTGATCCCATGTGGGGTCGACGTGAAGGTCTCGTATGGGTCTTTGCTGATCGGGGTGGCAAGGCTGAGAAGGGATGCTGATCTGTCAACGTCTGGGGAGTCTTCTGTTCAGGTATCCAAAAGATTGTTATATTCTTGAAACAATATTTTGGGGAAAGGACAAGCTTCCACGCTTGAAGTGCAAATTCAATCCCACTTCTTGCCAATCTCGTTGTCCATTACCTTGCCAGGAAATTCTTCCTCTCCTAACGCAGTGGTATGCGCCCATGGCTTGAGGCCGTTTTCCTTCCGAATAACGGCCGCGAAGCAAGATGACCACCCAGT
>MSTJ01000344.1:0-17486 GCA_001956345.1 Ramalina peruviana | reverse complement strand
TAATTCATATTCATGTCTCGTTGCCCTTTTCGACAAATCTAACTTTGTCGTGCCTCTCATTGAGGGCTTGGAGTTTACTGGCTGTCTTGCCGCAACTCTCCCGGCTCAAATACCTGGTCTCTATGCCGTCAATTGCCTTAGAGGAGCGTTGCTGTATCTACTTTGGGGTTCTGGTGGAAATCCCACTGCGTGTATGACTGCAAGACTCCTAAACCGTCACTATTCTCAAGCATGGCTTTCCAGTGACCAGATCAAACGCTGTTGCTACTCTACCACTTGGAGAAGCGAGGATGGGAAGGTCTTTCTTGTTCCTGACCTTGACTACTGGTGCAAAGATTGGACATAGCTGGAATTTTGCAAAGGAGAACGCACATGGCTCCACATCTAACGATGCAATTTGTCACCGGCAGCACCTCTGTCGCTGTTTTCGCCGTCTGCGGCTCGCTGCTCGCAAACCTCGATCCAGAGCGGAATCCCCTTGTACAGTCGAGCTAGAATTTCGTTAGATCTATATCGACTGGGGTCGCAGTGGCATGTGATGGATAGTCATCAATGTTATTGGCATTCCATGGGCCTTTACTGATTATCCACAGGCAGACTCCTGAGGATTCTCTTGTTCCGTCTTCTCCGATACAATGGCCTCGGGTGGCGTGATTTGCAAGGCCTCAACAAGCGGTCTAGTAAAGGCCGAGAATGTGAATATCGCCTCTGAAAACCCTAAATTGAAGAGCACCACAAATGAGGAATAATTGCGGGTCATAGACGACTTGAGTGGTCGAAAGACATTGATCTTCATATCTTCGATCTTGAGATAATCAGTCCAATTCATCTCTGTCCAGCTAGGATATCGTTTCACTCTGATGGGCTTTCAACAAACCCTGCCAGTCCTTGAGGATGTTTATCGATCAGTCGCCTGATCTCCGCCATGGCCCTGTAAATATCAGCTAGTGGGCAGTCTCCTGTCACACGAAAACGTACTCTCCACGTAATTTCCTTCCGTGAGCGGAGTCCGGAAATAACGCAGAGTGAAGCAGATCGTAGCGTCTAACCATACAGGAGCCAATCGGTCAGCTGGTACAACGTAGCAGGTCATGGAAAGTGCGCATACATAGCGTACAGTGCATTTCTATCATCCCAATCGCTTTCGGGCTCGGACGTGCCCATCACGCGCCGGTACTGTTTCAAGAATAGTCGCCCCATTTTATACCGCGGTGCTCTCCAGCTTCCCAAGTCCGCTTCGTTGTGGCCCCAAAAGGCACATGAGTCGAAGATGATGATCTTATCGGTATTTGCATCAGGCATTGCGTTCCCCGGCCAGAGGTCGGAATGTATAAGGCAAGGCTTGATCGATCGACCACCCGTTTCTAGTGGGCGCAACAATCTCGGAATGACCTTGTCGAACAGCCCTTCTTTCAGCTTTTCAAGCTCCGCATCTTTTCCGTGGCTATTCTCTTCAACCTGCAGCATCTTCTGCATCGCCTGTGTGAACCATGACTCCCATGAGGCTTGCCAGCCGTTGTCGTTTGGGATGTTGGCAAGGTGAGTCGGAAGATGAAACCCGAATTGTTCGTTCTTCCCCATACTCTCTTTGTGTACATGGGAGATGCTATTGACGAATGCGTCTACCTCCGGCAGTTCATCTTCGACCATGTCATGATATTCGCAGAGGTAGAACCAAGTGGACGGGTCGAATTTAAATTGGCCCCAAGCAAGCGGCTTCGGTACGTGGTTGGGAATGTACATGTAGAAGATCTCTTCAGAAGCATAGCTTCCCTCCATCATCCGTCTTCCCGTATCGCCTGATTGGGACTGGCCATGGATAAACACAGAGTTGCAAGTCACCGGCGCTCAAGCTCACCTTCATAAAGAACGATTTGACCTAAAGAGAGTCATTTGTCAAGTGTGTCCTGCAAATGAGACCATACCATGGCAACTGCGCTGCAAAATTGACTAAGATACCATAATGTTGTTGCATGTCCAATGATGCTGTTGTTCTTGAAGATCGGTGAACATATAGCAATATAGCTCAAAAGATCAAATGATGGAACAATAGGCAGCACAAGCCAGCGACTCTCTTTGCGTCAAAGGTGGATGGACGGCAGAAGCTCACCTCCTCATCTTCGAGTTTGCAATCTATGCGGACCGTCTCAACCCATTCGCTCGCTCCCAAGGGTGTCACCGATATCACTGAAGAGCCAGTAGGAAGCTCGACGAGCACATTGTCATCTAAATCAGGATGCTGCGATTTTCTCGAAGCAGATGGTCGCTGTTCTGTGGGTGTAGACATTTCCCGGAATCTACACGAACGTGCGAAATAAGGCACAGTTGAATTAGATAGACCTTGTAATTGTCCTCCCTTATACTTTATCGATGGCACGAAGTAGATTGAATCTGATGGCGGGAACGCCCAAAAGAAACCTGATGGAGGAACCAGGTCCGACTGCTGTACGACTTCAAACGCAATTCAGGTCGGCTGCTGATTTTTCAAACTTTGGACGTTTCACTGTTATCGCCGCTAGTAGCGCTCTCCGGTGGGTGCACCTCCGTGACAAGTAATATTCTCTCCACCAGGAATGCGGTCGCTTGCTCCATATTCATAGCGTCGAAGAAGTGACATCAGCAGTACGGGTTGGCTTCAAGGCTATTGGAGCCCGCAACAATTTGATCTTATTTGGGAAAACGGCGCAACCGATTGACCAAGCAAGTGGGCGTCATGTATGGACGTTTCCATCCTTCACGCTGCATGCATTAGCAGCCAGCCCGTAGCGATTGCCCTCCCCCTACCTCAAATCCATAGTGATAGTGGATTCTGCCGCCGACAGACTTAGTCCCCGTTGGAAGGCACTCTCTCGATTTACGTCGACTGCAATAGGGCCTCTCTTTCGACCGCCGTTGAAGAAACTCCTGGATTTTCTCGCATCTACTCAAGCATTGGCGACATTGGCGGCATCAGTTCGAAAGGTCAACCTTGCTAGATGTAAGCGATGCTCTTGGCTTCTTCTGTCGGCGCATAGCTCCTTCAAGAGCCATGGACTGAAGCCTAAGCAAGATCTGTCGGAGGCAGCATGGGCACAAAAGGATAGAGTCGTCTTGTGGACTCATCGATTGCGCTGACCTTCGTGAGAAGCAAGAGCCAAGTCGTAGCAAGACCTCTGCCAGCCCCTTTTAAGGCCATACACAGGAATACATTTAGCTCCACGAGGGATGAAATAGATTCCAGCAAGAAGTCTTGGGGTCCATGAGGGCTCATCCTGCTCCAGGGAACCTCCGAAACCTTAATAGACTACATCTTTGTCCATGGCCTTCAAGGTGACTGGCGAGAGACGTGGAGCAAGATTGCAGATCCGGGTCACTTCTGGCCGAAAGAGTGGCTTCCCAGGGAGCCGAAGTTCAAACATGCTCGTATACACAGCTTCCGCTACAGCCCTGATTGGGCTGAGAGAACATGAATTCGATCCCGATCCACGATTCTGGACAGGCTCTGCTGAGGGACATGCGAAATTCCCCATGCCTTGCTGGAGCGGGAAGGAACACGCCGATAGTGAAGATGCTGCTCCTCACGAAGCAAGCCCCTAACCACAAGACGCTTGCTTCAAGGATTCATAGCTTGTTCTTCTACTTACTGCGGAGACAATTACTCGGGAGCTGAAAGTCTTAGTCTCCCATGGCTGCAGACCGTACCTCGACAAYCCAATGCCAAAGTCTGATGCCATTCAAGTGATCAACGACGGCTTTCGTAAATGCCCTGCTGAGCAATGACCATGCCTATTTGAGCGGCGGATGGAAGGCAGCGGTCCTCAGTCGCTTAACGTGTCATTAGGATCCAAGATTTCAGTAACTCCCTCCAAGAGCACATGGCCCGATGCGCCCACTGTCACCGTGAAATCGCTCACTTCAAGCTATTGAGTATGGTGGTAATCGCCGGTCACGTGAGCAAATCCCAATATCAAAATCGTCTCTTAGCGCGCTTTCCACCACTACCACGTCATGACGAACCCCGTTTTCCACGTTTTATCCGGGTAAACGTCTGAACGACCGTGATTCCAAAAATTCGAGGTTCAGAATTGCCTTTTGGAGTTAGCTTGGTAGTGGTTCGGGGTAGATTGCACATAACGCTAGACGYGGTCATTCTTTGGAATTGCCAAAATCCTACTTTGGGTATTACTGTCGCATGGGATCTTGCAATATTCGACCCATCAGAAGAGTGAATACAGCTGCCAAATAGTCAAGTCTACAATTTCGATCGTAAGCATTTCTCAACTTCAATATCATCATGAGTCTTCTCCTTTTGCCCCGTTCTCCCAATTGATACACGTGCGCAGGACACAAATAATCATCGCTCATCTGGAAATGGTATTAAAATTCTTCCTGAAAAGACCCATCAGGCAGCAATTTTCGTCCTCTGACGAATGCGTTCGTGTCTACAATCGAGTCCATTGAGACAACATGATTTTCTGCCGGGTCCAAAATTTACCAAGATGACTTGCGGCTGCTCTCTCACTGGCTGGCCTCGGCCGAGCCTCCTGAGACAGACCTCACGAGTGCTGCATACCTCGAAATTAGAGCAATCTGTACTCAGCTCACACCTAGCGAGACGTTCCAAGCCTAAAAAATTGGCCCAGACGATCAGCCAAAATACTACTGGCTCTGTGGAGACTCTGCCACTGGCAGGTCAACTGTAGCAAGCCATGTCATTAAATACCTTCAAGTATCCAATGGCGAATGTTCTTATTTCTTCTTCAAGCCCCGCACCCCTGGGAAGACGGATATTTCTGAGTTGCTATGCTAAATGGCCTKGCAGATGGCAGCTTCCAGTTCATACATACGCTAGAAGATAGTTGGCATGGAGCGGGAAGGGTGGTCTGTAGACGAGRCGAWCGAGCCACGAATCYKTCCAAATTTCTCATTCRGATATAGTGGCATGCTTTGCCGTATCTGTGATGCTATTTCTTTGGCTTGGTGAGTATGGGCTGAACGGTGAGCCCTTCGCCATGTTCGAGAATCCCGACACTTTGGTGGAATTGAGACAAAAAGCTTTAGATCATAGAATGGTCAAAATGCATGCTTTCATAATTGACTTCAGGTCAAACGTGTATATGAAGCTTTTGAGCCAGCGCATGCTATGTGGATTCACAAAAAAAAAACAGAAACACAAGATTTCAATGTATTCGTGCCCATCACCTGACGAATGCCGCTCAGTCGCCGAACACCAACGCTATACAGCTCCACCCAGCAGAGTCCACACAGCCGCACCTCCCATGCCTTTTTCCCGAACGGTCACCACCGCCACTGCCTCTTTGCCACAGGCCGATTCCAGAGTCCCTTGAGTTTGGAGTGATGATCGAATCCAGCGCGGGCCTATCCAGCTCCAGCACATGAATCCCAATCAACTCCCTCACCCTTGGCGGAACACACGACTGTTGCCAAGACACCCCATCCTTCAACCAACTCAACCACCTTCCTCCACAAAACCCCATCCCATCCCATCCCAGGCTCAGCGCCTAGCGCGCCGCAGAGCAACTTTCTTCCTCTGCATCTGCCCCATCTCATCCATCCCCCCTTCCTGCCCCCCATCCTCCCCATCGTCATCCCCATCTGTCCGCCGCTTCAACTTYACCCGCTGCTCCGTCTCCCGTCGCACCCCGGGATCCTGCTGCGCGGCCTCGTGACGCTCGCGCTCCTCGCCGCCGCGGTCTTCGGCGTCCCATGCTGCGCCCGCCAWGTCGAAGGCCGCGTTCATTGCTGCGACTTCGGCGGCGGTGGGTTTGTAGGCGGCTGGGCGGGGGGCTTTGGSGGGGGCCTTTGYAGGTGCCTTTGTAGGCGCCTGCGCTGTGGAGGCCGCGTTGGAGGGTGGGGAGGAGGATTGTCGTGGAGGTGCTTCCGACGACGAGGGTGGTGGTGGAGGTGGAGGCGGGGCTTKTCGAGGTGCTGGTGGTGGGGTGGCTGCCGGCGCCGAGGATCCAGATCCAGCTGATGGTGGCGGTGGTGGCGGAGGAGGTGGTCCACGTGGTSGTGGAGGGCCAGAGGGAGGAGCCGAGCTGCCGTCAGCCAAAGCAGCGTTCTTCAGCCGCTGCTTGATGGCTGGYGARCAGGCCCGTCGCTCCTCCATCGTCATCTCCGACCACTTCTTCTCGGTCCCGTCGGGCCATCGCGCTGCACCTCCGCTGGGAGGTGGGTTAAATCCACCGGCAGGAAAGAGAGAGGGTGGGGCCTGGTTTGGCCGGGGTTGGCGGAGGTAGTAGGCCTGTAGSTGGGCCTGTGATGCTGGTCCGTGCTGCTGGCCAGGTGRGTGGGAGGGTCCTGGCGGCGGCAGCGGTCCAGAGGGCAAGGAGGAGGGAGGCGAGACTTGTGGGGTCGGTTGGGCCTGTCTCGGCGGCCGGGTGATGGGGGTGAGGGTGGRGGTGGAGTTGGAGGCGGCCGCTGCTCCAGTTACCGTCGCTGATGGCCGGGGGATCGGTGCCGGCGTCGGCGCRGATGGGCGGGCTGGAGCGAACATTGCAGCTACGCCGTCCGAAAAGCTGCAATTTCCACCGAAGAGACGCTGCTGTACCGGCATGGGAGCCGGAGGAGGAGGTGGAGCCTGCGATGCGTGGGTCTGCTGTAGCCCTTGCATCGAGTCGGATGTGCTATCGCCCTGGTTGATGGTGGCGATAGGAGCTGGTGCTGGCGCTGCCTGCGGGTGCTGTACGGCAGGAGAGGCCTGTACACCTTCCATACCCTCTGCCACTGGCTGTGGCTGAGGGGCCGACACACCCGAGGCTGCGGCAGAAGCGTTGCCAGCATCTGCACTCGTGTCCATGGCGTCGTCTGCAGCTGCTGAATCCGGCTCAGTAGCTGTGGACGGCTTCTCCATGTCCACGTCCTCCCCATCCTCCTCTGGCCCTTGGCCTCCCATCTCCACATCCTCTCCTTCCTCCTTTGGCCCTTGGCCATCCATCTCCACATCTTCCCCTTCCTCCTTTGGCCCTTGGCCATCCACGTCCATACCAGCGGCCTCTTCCTCGGCCGCAGCGTCATCCGTCTCCATCCTATCTTCGTCCGCCTTGCCTTTACCCTTGTCGGCGGCCGTGAGGCTGGCATTCGAGGGGCCAGGAGTGGAAGGCGCAGCAGCAGGCGCCGAAGGCGGAGGAGCAGGAGCGGCAGGTGGAGCGGCAGGCGGAGCGGCAGGCGGAGCAACAACCGGAGTGACAGCCGGAGTAGCAGGCGAAGCGACAGCCGGAGGAGCAGGCGCCGGAGCCGGAGGAGGAATGGCGGGCGCGGCAACAGGCGCCGGAGCGGGAGGAGCAGGCGCCCGAGGAGGAGACACGGGAGCTGGAGGGGGAGACACAGACGCTGGAGGCCGAGACAACCGGACCAGAAGCGGAAAGGCGGGCGCTGGAGGAGGAGACACCCGAGCCGGAMGCGGAGAGGCGGGCGCCGGCGGCGGAGAGGTAGGCGSCGGAGAGGTAGGCGCCGGAGAAGGAGTTGCGGGCGCTGCAGGAGGAGGAGAAGCAGGCGCCGGAGGAGGAGAAGTTGGCGCCGGAGGAGAAGCGTGAACCCAAGAGCGAGACACAGGAGCCCGAGAGGGGGAGGCGGGAGGCGAGGAGGACGAGGCGGAAGGCTCTCCATGAGCCTCCGAGGAGACAGCTTGCGCCGGCTGTGGCGCTTGCTCAGTGGTYGTACTGGCCGTCGTTGGTGTTGTGACGGCCGTGTCCGGGGATGACGGCCCGGACGAGGGAGTTGCTGCTACCGACGTAGCAGGGGCGGGAGGAGGTGACGCTGGGACTGTAGTCGCTGTGACTACAGCAGCGCGCCGACGGAGATATTCTTGAACTTTGGTGTGATCGTTGTGATCACACGCCGTTCTCTTCTGCCAAAGACGGTCGTCTTCGACATCGTCATCTCCGTCGTCGTCGTCGTCGTCCTCGCTATCGTCGCCCCCATCGTCGATAGGGTCGTCGACCTTCCTGGGAGGCCAAGGCCGGGGCTGTACAGTCGGACTTGGTCGGGTGCGTGACTCAACGCCTCGCGAGCTGATACTGAACCGACTCAGTGCCCGTTGCATTTCCAGGAAGGAGGCAAACTCCACACGGGAGACGCGGGAATCCAGGTCCTTGTTGCGCCGATTGACCTTGGCGAGGGCGGTCTCGCCTTGTTGGCGGACACTGGCAATATCTTTCCCCAGTCGGCACTCCAAGGCCTGCTTCTCCTCTTTTGACCGTTGTGTGATCTGGTCAATTTTCCGGAGRAACTCCTCCCGGGACACGCCTTGTGTAGCTACCGCTGGGTCCTCTGCTGTGCCTTGGTCAAGGTGCGTTTTGATCTCCTTAAGCTGTYGTCCTATTTCAWGCAGTGTGTCTCCCAGATCTTGGATCGTCTTGAAGATCGTTTGTAGACCGGACAGAAAGGAACAGAAGTTCTTTGACCATTGCAGATAGGCGCCATGTGCTTYGCGAGCACAATGCTTGACGAAAACAGGAGGACCGAGTTGGTAGAATGAAAACAAGATTAGGCAAAGACACAACAAAACCAACGCCTTTRTRRTATTGAAGACAATTTCGAGCCCCAATTTTGAGRCTGTTGTAAATGAACAGAAGAGATATCGTGCGATAGCTGCGATGTAKTCTGTCATGCTGGCTTGTAGAGTGTCAGCTCAAGATCGGCTATCGATTTGTGTTACTAGCTACCTGGACTGAGAATGAAATAGCCAAAAGCTGTCTGTTGCTGCGATGGGGCAAAGATGCTGAGTGCTGATTCCTCACRCTTCGCCACTTGAGAGCCATTCGGTCCGAGACTCAACAGCGATGGAGCCAGACAAGTGAGGATGACGCTGGCAAAGAGCAAAGCCAGAAGACAGCTTGAGGAACGCATTGTGGTGTTCGAAATCSGCGTCGTGCTTTTCTGAACTTGAGGGTAGGCAGACAAGAATGCTAGAGTATCTGTTCTAGCTGAATGTAGTAGTGTGTATTAGAATGCTTGACAGTAAAGACGATGAGGATGTCCAGTGACTGAGAAGATTGTTGATTGAMCAATTTTGACAAAGTCTGGAAGTTCGAAAGATGGTTGGAAGATGAAGGAAAGCAGGAGGAGGGAGAGGGGAATAAGTACCTTTCCGCTAGGAGCAACACATGTGGTGTGTCGAGCTATGTCACCAGCTTCTAGCTGCTAGCGTGAGAAGTTTTACGAATAATCCATGTCTCGACACATATTCGCAACGKGTGTCGACGCCCAAAAACTCCAGCTGCGCCRCGCTAGTATTCCCAGAACACTGTGAATGACGTTCATCCTGTGTGTTGCAAAATTCAGTAGAGGGGGGCGGGACAAGACTATGTGTTGTGTCTAGTCAGGCCGCACGGAAATTGTCTATCCGAAGGGAAGAATGACGAGCTTCATGTGACCTTTTGGTAACACTCTCGGAGCAACAACACCTCATGTCCTTACCATACRGAGTCTTTCGGAACGGAATTGGTGCTTCAAAATTCGTTCCCTTGAACAGAGTAACACGTTACACAAAGCATTACACAATGGTCCGATCCCCAGCCGCTGCCGGCCTCAAATTCTTGATGGTCTACATGCGTGACAYGAGKAGYTGCATTTCTTCCCCTGTCCCTCGTGGCAAGGGAAAGGGACGCGTTGATGTGGTCCATCGCATGTAAGAACCATCGACCCTACCACTCACCGAGTGCAATCAAACACTTTCATTGTCCTCTATGTTCTTCAAAATAGCATTGCTCTGGTGGGGTACCCCGCCCACCCCGCAATTGAACATCACCGTCGTTGTGTCGTGGTGGTGGAAACTGATAAGGATTGATAAAGAATCTCCACTTTTTGCCAAGGAATCCCTGGTCCGACGCTGGAGCTGGGAGTTTCTCAAAGTAGTATAGTCCCTAGGACATAGTAGATGAAGCTTCTTGAACAAGAATGTTTCTCAGGAATGGCCTCTCGGGGAATGGACTTGATCTCAGGATCACTACAATTGCTATATGTGACCTCAAGATACCTGTTAACTAAGCATGATGCATTGCAGAGCACATACCTGCACATCCGATAAAAGTCTTTCCTTCAGCCCTAAGACAACAATCTTGCACATTTCGTTGCGTCTCTCCTGACTTTGAATGTTCTCAATGAGACTTAGAGCCAGCTGACGAGGCATCGTCATCTCTGCCAACGACTAGCACCTCCGTAGCCGTGAAACAAAGTTGCAAGTCCGTGCAATTCTGGCGACTTGATAGAATGTCTGGGATTGCGGGATGTTCAAAGTCCTATCCGAATGCCCACAATAATTCCAGTTCAAACAAGGAGATTTTGTATTCGAGTCGTTGGTGCCGACTCGTAAATTCACAGGGACGAACAGTTCTGCAATGTGGCGTAAAAATACAGTGCGTAAAACTTGAATAGCATAGCTTATAGTGGGATGCCGATTCTTCCAATCTCATGGCCAGGCTGGATCAAACTGCTTAGCAACATGTGGTTCAAATCAAACCAGTGCGCCTGACGAGCTCCTTTCACGAACACAATCACCGCAAACCCCGTGAGCCCACGCGGGGCAGCGAGCATTCTGCCAGAGATCCAAGCGTCCCGATTTATATTGACAGCAACACCAAGCCATGACTCCCTTGTGCTTCCCTGCGACGGACAAGTATTGGTCTTTTGAGCTTGCATGACTGTAGCTGCTGTCACTTCTTTGCTGATCATGGGGAAGTTCTGCATTTTGTACAGCTTTTCGGCTAACGGTGCCCGCTCTCGCTTTGGAATAGTTGTCTTAGGACTCGTCATTGGCTTCATATCCTGCTTTTGTAAACTTGTTTCACTCTTAGACAATGGGAATTCTTCCTCTTAATGAAATCTTTCTGATCAAAGTTCTGTCTAGCCAATGACAGACGATTCTGCATTCTATCTCTGAATCCCTGCACTCGTACATATGCTTCCATTTAAATTGTTTCGTCTTATCCCACAGAACGTTCGAGGGTTCCGTGAGGGACATTTTTGTCAAATCATTGACGAGTAGACCGACGCGCTCGCCAACGAGGACCAGATAATGGGCCAGAATTCGGAGCAGCATGCCACCGGCATCCTCTGAACTTACAGGTATCGTGTTTTTTACTGCAATGATCGCGCCTAAGAGGACGATAAAAAGACTCAATAGCTGTGCTCTTGAAGCTTGAGCCAAGGCTTCATTCTTCAAAGCAATCTCAAGGCCTTTGAGCAATTCAGCGCCGACTATCTGCCTCACGGTTGTTATTTCCTCGGAGCCATAGAGAAGATGTGGCATATATCTGCAGCTGTAAAGAAGCAAAGAAGTTCTTACAAGCAGCCTGAGATTGGTGCAGATGTGTTCGCTCAGATTTTGCTGAAGTGTCTTCTGACATTCGACACTCAAAAGCACACCAGCCATGCTTGTCCCTAGAGGATTCGCTTCGTCCGTTGTGAGCCACTCTGTGAAGTCTTGTGATAGAGCCTCAATGTTCCACTGCACTATCTTTCTGGCTCGCATCTGTATTTGCTCGGCTAGGAGATCATTGCGAGCGCGCGAGAAGTCTGCAAAATGGCTTTGCGGCGGTTCTACAGTAATCAGAACACATGCAATGATGACTTTCGAAAGACAGAAACGGCACCTAGCTGATAGATGTTGACGTCTTTCCATGAACACGGCACGCAGCCCATCCACTTGAGCCTTGAGGATCTTGCATCGAGCGAGACCCAACATGAAATGCATGACATGCATGGTCGAGGGGTCGAGCACTAGATCTTCTCATTAACTTGGGCGCAAAGGACCACCCCAGAGGATCAAACAGACTGGAATTTTCTTGATATGACATCGCATGCAAGCACTGTCTTTGCGGACTTGCGCTACCTTGGCCCGGCGGGCGGGGTCTTCGAAAGCTGCACGCTTGCGTTTGGTGTCTTGTCGGGTCGTTGTGGGAAAGATTGAGCAAGCTGGTTGGAGTTCCTTACGTCCTGAGCGAGGCTCATTGTCGATATTCTCAATCGCCGTTGATGTAGCCTCATTAGGATCATGGACGGGATCAGCTTGAAATGGATTGTTGAAATAGCTAGCGTCCGGCTCGACTGCTACATTCTCTTGGCCAAATTGTTGATGCAAAGTAGCTTCTAGATCGAGAATGTCTTCGAATGACTCCATGATGAGCGTTCACAATGAGGACTGTACGAATGTGCGAAAGGGTAGAGAGTCTAGGGGAAATTCCCACATTATAAGCATTGTAGCCTTGCCCCATGATGAGGCTGACCGAATAGCCTTATCCGGGATAGCGTGGTTTTCCTGGCCGAATATCCTATTCTGTGCTAGTTACATGAATGCACAATAGATCGACGCCCGTTTCCTCCCGCCATCGCACTGAATGCTTTTGATTCGCGGGGCAGGCAAGGGGACATCGCCAGCAATGCCCAGGATCAATGATTCTGGGATGTTGGAGGAGTAGTGCAACATGATATTCAGTTGCTCTAAACTTGCAACAAACTGACTATCATCTCTAAGCCATTCGGTCACGATAGTAATGAGGTACATATGACTTCGTTGCGAAAGACTTGTAAGTCACGGAGGCGGACCCATGATTCAACCTAATTTCCTGCCAAGCCATCTAGCTCCCGCCCCCTCGTTCCCGCCGATTCACTTTTCCCCACAATTTGACGTCTGCTCAAGTTGCTCATGCACCATTCACACCCATCACCCTTTTCCCTGGCCAAAGCGAACATCTCCGAATCTCCGCTTCAATCCCCCACCAACCCCACCATCCTCAATGTCCCCTTCCAGAGGAACCTCCACCATCGACATTACTTCCCTCTCAGGCATCCTCGGCTCTATCTCCATCGCCTGCTGGATCGTCGTCTTCACCCCTCAGATCGTCGAGAACTTCCGCCGCTCCTCCGCCGATGCCCTTTCCCTCACGTTCATCATCATCTGGCTTGCCGGAGATGTCTTCAACATTCTGGGAGCGATATTGCAGGGCGTGTTGCCTACAATGGTGATACTGGCTGTGTACTATACCGTGGCGGATCTCGTTCTGCTGGTGCAGTGTCTGTATTATCGCGGGTTTCATGCCCGTCAAGAAGATGGAGGTACGAGCGCCATAGTGGAGGATGAGGAAACAAACATGGTGAATGAGCCTACAGAGCGCGCTCCGCTACTATCCTTCACAGGCCGCGAGTCGCCACAGCAGCAAAGGCGGCCCATGATCAGCGACATCCACCGCAGCGCAAGGGGTTCCATGTCTTCCTTCCACTCCTATATATCGTCCGCGTCCGGAGGCGTCGACGCGACTCATCTCTCCCCCGYAACGCCCTTCGCCGCGCCAGCCGCCGCGAAACCGATTACCACCACCGCCAACCCTGCTGGTCCTAACGACGTAAAACCCCGGCACGCCGCCCTCAAAGCCACCATCTTCAATACCACCGCTCTTCTAGTCGTCTGCGCTGCCGGAGCCTTGGGCTGGTATATCTCCTCACGCGCATCCCCGCGCTCTCCATACTCCGACGATGACCAAGGATTCAAAGGCATCGACTTCACAAACCAGCTTGACGATGACAACGCAGCCACCGGCGGCGGCGGTAAAGAACTCCATCTCGACCTCTACGGTCAGATCTTCGGCTACCTGTGCGCCATTCTATACCTCGGTTCCCGCGTACCGCAGCTGCTGCTGAACTACCGACGCAAAAGCACAGAGGGGGTCAGTATGCTGTTCTTCCTGTTCGCGTGCGTGGGCAATGCGACGTACGTAGGCAGCATTCTTGCTTATGAACCTGCGTGTGCGAGTTTGGAGAGTGTGGGAGGGAGAGGCGATAGTGATGGTGGATGGGGTTGTGGGGAAGGGGAGTGGRGSAGGCAGTATGGCCGGTATGTGTTAGTGAATACGAGTTGGCTGATTGGCAGCGCGGGGACTCTGCTACTGGATTTGTTGATATTTGGACAATTTTGGCTGTATCGAGGGAGCGGTCCAGTGGCCGRAGGCTGAGACAAGTGTTCGTGTTGTAAAAGTGATAGGTGGGTGGGCATTTTGGCTGGTATGGCAGGCAATTGTGCAGGTTGGAAAGCAGCKTCGTCTTCACATGTTCTTGTAGGTATCAGCGCGGGAAGCCCGAAATATTTCTACATAGCGAGCCWTCAAGGCTGCTTAAAAAGTCCAGCTAAGTAGCTTTTCTSCGTCAAAATCAATCARCGTCATCGTCACTGTTCTGTTCCTAATCCTCGAAACTATGCCACTCTTCCTCCTCAGCTTCTACCTTACCCTTGCCACCGTCATCACCCTCATCATCTCCCTCAACGTCCCCGAAACCTTGCCACTCCCCCTTCTCCTCACCTTCCGTCTCCCTTCCGTCACCCCCATTGCCCTCAACCATCTCCTCCCTCGCCCCACCAAAATAAGAACGCTTCTGAACCCTCGCATCCTCTTGTCCCAGCTTCTCCTCCTCCTACCTCACCATCATCAGCACTCTCACCCATCTCTCTTCCATCACCGAGGCGTACCATCTTCCTCCTCTTCGTAGCCCTCTCATTCCCCTTCCGTTGCCCCCGTTGAACAAACTCATCACGCGTTTCAGCACCCGGGAAGGCGCTGAGTGGAGGGAGGCCATTCCACGCTCGCGCTCGCCTTTGTTTCGATGAGGGTCGTCGGTGTTTGTTGCTTCGTATCCTCTTGCCCCCTTGTCTCAGGGGCTGTGGAGAGTTCGTGGATGGGGAGTCCATTATTGCAGGAGATGCGGAGGCTTGCATGTTGTAAAGGTGCGCGGAGAGCGGGGAAATATGATGTGGGGAGGAGGGAGGGGAGGTTGAGGTTGTGTCGAGGGTTTTTTGGGTAAGAGTTGAGTAGTGGATGACGCGTGCGGTTGCCTGAAATAGATTTCCTTCTAGGGAAGGAACGGATGAGGTAACGATTTCGGTTGGGACTCTGTGAGGGATGCTGCTACGTTTGACTGGATGAAGCGTAATGGGTATGACCTTGTACCGCGGTCCCTTATCTCACCATCTCGCAAAGAGTTTTGTTCAGCCCCGCAAGAACCTACATTGGCCCTCCAAACGCAGCTTCTTAGAGACCGGTACCGCTGTTTCCTAATTTAGGAGAGATGGGACGGGGAAGCCGAGGGGCAAAAGAGATTGAGGCTGGCGATGCCGCTTTTCAGATGCCAGGATTTGACAATGGAGCCTTGCTAAGATTTGCAGGGACTTCTATTTCATTGAAGGTTCCTTGCAACAGTAGCGGACCTTCCGTCCACGAGTCGTGTTAGTCTTTGGCTAGTAGTCAGGCGTGGGCTGCCATCCCTTCTTGCAATATCATTCTCTCCTGTGAAGCCCCACTCGGCCTCCTTTCGCCCGACTCCCACGAATCGTGTGAAGTGAATGTCTTTCTGCCCTTCGTGACATTTCCACTAGACCCCTTGCCGAAATGCTCCATCCGATATCTTGGCGTCTCTGCGGCTGTGCTCCTGGGAAGGTCACCGGCGAGTATCCCTGTCTGAAGACCCTCCGTGACCGGTTTGATAAAAGAGAAGCATGTGACGATGACGTTGAGGTTGGTGTGTACGACTGTGACGACTGCGATTCGAAAGCTGTCCGCCAAGTGGTCTCCGTGAGTTTTCTGGGATTCGTGAATGAAAACGAGCCGGACGACGATGATAGGTACCAACCTAGTAGATCGGGTATCAGTGACACTTCTTTGTCTAAGTAGAGAAAGCTCTGGACCTACAGCGTCCTTGATGCGAAGATGGCAATGATGTATATTTTACGCCGCGTCTTCATCTGGATGTCATGCAGTAGATAGATGGGGACGATGGCAGTGGCCAAGTCCAGAAGAATGTCCGTCACTCCAATATATGTCCAAAAAGCAGTCTGATTTTTGTTAGCACTAGCATCATTTGTCGACTTGTGGACTTACTTGATCAAAGCACCTGCCCGTGACCACGGCCCACGCCCGAGGAATGTCGCATTGGAATGCCACAGCCAGCAWTCCGACGACAAGCCAAACAAYGTTCACCCACATGAGTCCTTGAAGAACCCTCCGTCGCACCTTCTTCAGCGCGAATTTCAACATAAACACCAGCAACGAGAGTTTGCCGAGACACAACGAGAAGATGTAGAACAATTGGGCTGTGAAGTATGCCTRCGAAGGTAGAYATCAGCAAGGGTGACCATGAAAGCGCCGAGGACACTTGCATGCTCGAACCGRTGTACGCCCCCTGAATCCAGAGAGAGAGTTCCTCGACCCAGACCGGTAAACACCTCGTAGGAAACCGCGATACCGTAGCCTACGGCTCCGARCTGAATTACCATTCATCAARTGATACGCTTAATCATCAAAGTGACAGGGGAGCATGTACCATGGCAACGATCATACATAGATCATCCACCTGGATTTGACGAACCATGACCCACTTGCTCAGGACCTTYAAAATACACAAAATGCAAGTGGCGACAAGSAGGATCCAGTTGATGACATTCAAGAGCRGTCCGTGGTCGACACCAAAGTCTCTGCCTTTGGTTGAAGCCATGGCTGGAGCGTGATGGATCACAGGGCAGGAAGGCTGGAKTTGATGGCGAGGTCAAGCCATTGACGCCGTTGAAGGCAGCGAGAAGATGGACTCAAATGATACGGACTTGTTCACAGAAAGAAGAGCATTCAACACAGCTGGAGAACTGAATACCCTGTGCTCGCTATGCGACCTTCAATCTAGCGTTCGTAAGTAGTGCATAGCATCGGAGGTATAGTAAAGAGTAAGCAGACTAGGTGACCCATCCATCAASATACATATTGAACGCGATTTGTTGCTGCTATTGGCCAGGCTCGGTAGTGGACTCTTGCCAGATTRTCTCTACGAATCGGAGAGACCTTGGAGGCATCTCTGCTGCTTTGCCGCATTCGTGCCTCGTATTGTRAGGCGCAGCGTAAGTCGAGGGCGCGGTCTTGTTGTAAGCCTGTTGGGGCCTTCAAGRTTTCTTTGCACCTCTGCCTTGTCTTGTTGCGGATCCATATTATGCCATGTGAGCTCTCAGGTGAGCTCTCATTTRAATGGGAAGTYGATTACAAGCGAACGGCGCAGCATTTGGCAACTCGAATACCCACCCTTCCCCATCRGCTCAAACTCTCATCAGCACTTGTCAACTCGAGTCTGCATGTCGCTGCAAGAACTTTGCCGAGTCCGTGTGCACCTCGCTCTGAACCTCTTATTYRGCACCCTACTGCCTCGTAAGTGTAAACACTATAAGCTGAGTTGCGCGAACGCGACACAGATCGCTCGTGGTTATCTGCGTTGTGGTCCATACATGACTGGTAGAGATAGCTTGTAAGCCAAATTTCTTCCAATTGAGTAGAACGCAAAGCTGACATGACCCTTTTCTACGGAGTGGATGTCGGCATCTCTGATGGTGGATCTTGAAGTAAAGACCCACCGGACAGTTGAATTGTAGGACAGTCGCAGAGATCGCTGGTCGAGGAGGAGGTACGATAACAGAGGGCCTTGCCGATGAGCTCTGGAATTAAACCGGCCTCAGCTCCTGC
>MSTJ01000343.1:0-17492 GCA_001956345.1 Ramalina peruviana | reverse complement strand
CATCCTCACATACACCTACACATACTCAAACCATACATATACATATATACACCACACCTATCTGGTATGGGAACCAAAAACGAGACATCAGATTCGAAACGGCGCAAGCCACACAATGTATGATTACGACTTTGACGAGAACATCCGGTAATGAGCTCAGACCTGTTTGCATTTACGACGCTGGACGCTTTGCATTTTTTCCACCATCCGAGGAGGGGGACGATGTTGGAGTGGCAATATTGAGCGGAGATGGGGGCGATGGTGGAACAGGGGGTTTTCCATTCGATGGATAAGAAGATTCTGATATGTACGAAAATGAGTGTATGTTCACACATATTCTGCTTGAACCAGTCTCGTAGAAATGCATGGTCCGAAATCAATATACGTCCACTGTTTCAATGTTGGGCCTTGGAGCGGGGCCTCCATCCTGGAACTGATTCATAACGTGCACATTATTTTGCCATGTGTTCACTCCAAGTGAATCATGAATGCATATATCTTGCCACGTCTCCCCTCCAATTGTGTTTGCTTATCCAGCATCCACTGTTCCCGTAAATCGCAAACACCTCTCATCGTTGCATCGTTGCTTTCCCCCCGCGAGGTATTGCCATAAAACCACCTGTCCTTTCGTGACCCCTTTTCGTTCATATTTCCCATCCAACTCACCTTCCCAAAATCAAAGCGCACACTCCCCAGCAATCTTTCCCCTTCCCTTACTCAACCCTCTCTCTTCTACGTTATGAACAAGAACAGAAACAGAACAGCACAGAACACAATATCGAACCCTCCTTCCTCCTTGGAGGTTCTGCGTTCATCTTTGGGGTGGGAATGGAAAGTCACAGCTCTGTAAGTGAGGTCACGCAATGCTTTCGCTGTGACAAGTTGGAAATGTTTGGTCAGGGGGGTGGAGGAAACCGTGGTGTTTGCAGCTTCCAAACGGTTTCTTAGGGGGAGAGAGAGGAGGGATGGGTGGATGTATGGATATATGTATCAGTGAGGCAGCGAGGCAAAGAGATATCATTTTGTTGCGATCGTGACCGCTCATACCACCATTCACTTGAGCACGAAGATCCTAGACACCAATGTGCTGCAACTTGCCTTGCTTGCCTACGACCCTAGAACCCATCTTAATTTGCTCGCCCAGTGGGGAGGTAGGGGGGTGAAATGAATCCTAAGCAGCTGTTATCGTCGCTTTGAAAAGAAGCGGTAAATCACGTTAAAGTTCCAGTGTGGCCATTGAATCAACCAGCTGCAGCGCGTTCGGTCCTCACGACCAAAAAAACTGCGAATCTCTTGGCGCCGATCATTTCCTCCCCCTCACCTCTCTATATGTAGGGTAATATTTGGAGTTGTTTGGAACAATCGAAATATATTGAATCTGAGTTCCTGTAAACCTCAGCTTCAAAACGCGGTATCTGGGGTGGCATCAGGTATACTGGGTGGCATTTCACTTTACACCCAAAACAGATCTGGGCTGGAGAAAGATTGGCGCCAAGAGATTCGCAGTTCTCTCGGTCTCTCGGTCGTGAGAGATTTAAGTTCAACGATATCAAAAAGTCAAACAAACTTAGATAGCCAAGGCTTTAGAATATATAGATTCGGTCGTCCTACTTTGAACCAATCTAGGCGCGTGGCTATGAATGAAAATTGCAATATGATTCGGAGCAAATTTAATCTTAATGGTCCAAAAAACACCTGCATCTTGGAGGGTGGGGAGAAGGCTGTGGTCGAAAGGGGATGCGACGGAGAGGACCCACTCCGACGTCCGTCCTTACCACTTACTCGTTCCCTGAGCCCAACCATGTGCCTGCTGTCTTCTCCATCTTAATCGCATATGAATTTTGTGTTTCCGGATGAGCTTTTACACGATCTTCTACGAAAGCCAACCCCTGAGGACGCCGGACTGACCTATGGCACCTTTCTGGGGCAGATGGAGGAAGTCGAAGACCCCCCGAGAAGCATGTCCTACCGGCATCAAGGTGTTATGGGAGCCTGAGGAACCTCTCGTTGAGTGAGTGCCCATTATCCATTTGCGGCATGACGAAAAATTGACCGTCCAGCATCGTCTTTGTACATGGTTTGAATGGCCACCGGGAAAACACATGGCGCCACGAGAATGCCACCACCTCTTGGCCAGAGGCTTTTCTGCCCCGTGCTTTCAGCAACGCCCGCATCATGACTTATGGATATGATGCGACAGTTGTCGATTGGCATGAGTTCCTTGGCAAAGTTTCCAAGAACGAGATCAAACAAAATGCGCAAAATTTATTGGAAACGCTAGCCTCTTGTCGATCTGAGTACGGTTCACAAAATGTCGCTACCCATATCATGAGGTTGGCCTGCAGGCTAACGGTAGCTCAGCGAGCAATCATCTTTGTCTGTCATAGCCTTGGTGGGATTGTTTGCAAGGATGTGAGTCTGGGACGCTCTTCATCCCTCTTTTCATGACATTCCCTAATTCGCCTCACGTGTGATAGGCCTTGGTGAGATCTCGTGAGTGGGTCACGGAGTCTCATCTTGCGATTCTCTCCGATTCGACGCGTGGAATCATCTTCCTAGGAACACCTCATAAGGGTGCTGAATTGGCACAGTGGGCTAAGCGTTTGGCACGAGTGGTTGGGTTGCTGAAGCAGACCAACGCAAAGATATTGAACCAATTGCAGACCGAAGAGTTGGATCGTATACAAGACAGTTTCGATATCCTCCTAAGATCCAGGAGGGTTGACAAGCTACCAGCAATCGAAATCAAGTGCTTCTTTGAGGAAAAGCCCATGACCGGCATCGGCCAGGTGCGTACATAGCGATGTCCTCATTGCACGATCCGAAGCTGAAGAGACTTAAGGTCGTCGACTACAAATCCGCAATTCTGGCTGGCAATGTGCCTATTGGGATAAACAAATCACACCGTGAGATGACAAAATTCGAGAAAGATGACGACCACGGCTATAGTTTGATAACATATACGCTTCGTCGGTGGATTGAAATTTTGGGCAGGCAAGGTTTGGACCATTTCCTCATGCGCCACGAGCGACCGATCACTGATCTTTTTCTGTTATGGTATTAGCCAATCCTCCGTCGCCTGCCAATTCGCCTGCCAACTCTCCGGCCTCGGCCCGCCTCAATATACTTCCGTTAAGAAACACATCCACATTGATGTCCTCACAATCTAGCGAAGGGCGTTCGTCGTCTTCAATTTCCTCATTGAGATCGAGCTTTGTTAAAATTCCACCTGGTGGTAGATTCATTGTCAATGAAAAGCTCGTGAAACTGCCTTTCAAATTCATCCCGCCAAGATTCAACGGACGAAAGTTGAAATACTTCCAACCGCGAGAGAAACAACTAGAAGAGATCCGCTCTACCATTCTTCCATCCCAAGGGCGCCCAGGCCTTCAAAACCATCGAAGCTTCCTGATCACAGGACTTGGAGGAGCGGGTAAAACCGAGCTTGCCTTTCAATTCGTTACGAAATTCGAGAGGCAATTTGATGCAATCTTCTTCCTCATTGCAGATTTAGAAAGTCGGCTGTCTGAGCAGTACAGCACAATCGCATTGGACTTAGGTCTAGTAGATTCGTCGGATACCACGAATCAAGAGCTTTGCGCGGAGACTTTTAGGACTTGGCTTGGCGACCCTGTCAAAGGTGCACCGGAAACCCAAGAAGCTAAGACTTTGGTTAATTGGCTGCTCGTCTTCGACAATGTTGAAAATACCGAGGTCATCAAGAAGTTCTGGCCTGGAGGCCAGCCAGGGAGTATCCTACTCACAACTCGCAACCCCCTTTTGGCCTCTCCCGAGCTGTTCATCACTGGCAAGATGCAGCTCAAGGGCTTTTCAGCGGCCGACGGGGCTCATTTCCTGAGATTTTGCGCTCAGGATGGGAAAGTAAATGATCTGAGGACGGAAGCTGACGCCGAGGCTATCGTAGAATGGGTTCAGGGTCTTCCTCTTGCAATTGATCAGCTTGGCCGCATAATGTACTGCGAGCATCTATCGGTATCAAAATTTCGGGAGATCTATCCGACGAAAAGCGATCTTTACGGACGTCTCTACAAGGTCAATGACAATGATGGAAGTCTTACAACTGTTTGGGCCTTGAACGAGTTGTACGAACGCCAGAAGGAAACTCTAGCCTTATTGTCCCTCATTGCCATGCTAGACCCGGAATGCATTGAGGATCGCACACTAAAGCCGCGGCCTACCACCCTAAACGCTGACGGGTCTCCAATGGCTATACCACAGTATATCGCATATCGAACAAATTTGACGGACACTTCACTGATAGAAGTTGACCGGGACACTCAAGTGGTAAACATACACCGTGTGGTCCAAGATGTAACGATTGATATGGCGGTACGCTACGGCTTTGCGGCATCAGCGTTCAATGACGCCGTCAACAGGGTAGCAGAGCAGTGGCCTTTCCTTAATAGAAATTATAAGACTGGAAGCGCTACAAAAGTCGATCGGTGGACAGAGTGTCGCCGAGCGTACCGCCACATTCTCCACTTGATGGAGGTCCACGCCGAGCTTACTGCGCTGGCAGTAAGCTCTCTGGCAAGTACCGAGCTCATAGAGTTGCTCCTGGAAGCAGCACAGTACGTCAAAACTCGTGATTCGCTCGGGCTCTCAACAGAAACTAATATCTTCGCAGATATCGAATGGAATGCGGCGTTGGTCACGAGGCAATTCCTCTGCTTGATGCTGCCGAAAAATCCTACAATCTGAGAGGACCTGCTGTTCCAGCTCTCGATGACGAACAAGTAAAAATCTACAGGGGCCGAATTGGACTGGCTGCTTCCTCCAAGAATTCGACTGACCTACTGCATTATGCCCAGCTGGCATGGGAGATCGAGACGGAGCGACATCATAAAATTGGCCATGGAACGTCAATACTGGCAGTAGCATACAATGACCTCGCGGTGGCTTGGGCTTGCCATGGTGAGTGGGAGAAGTCCATCGAGCTATTGAAGGAATCGAGAAGCATTCGAGAGAAATTGCCGGGTTTCACCAAAGACATGTTATTTTCGCCCCTCTACCATCTCGGATTGATTTTCCATCACCAAAAAAGGTACGATGAGGCCGAGGTTGTCTTGAATGAAGCTATAAAGGACAGGGAGGAAGCCTTTGGTCCTGCCGATGCTGCATCCCTGCGGTGAGAAGCTCGGTATTGGTAGCACTTGCTGTCATGAACTGACCGACCTGAATAGCAGCGCGGCACTCCTTTATGCCCGCGGTAATGTCAGACTTGCCCGAGCGGACGTCACACGTGAAGATATCAGGAAAAGCTTATTGGATCACGTAGAGGCAGAGTCACGGGCTAGGCGGAGTACTGGGGCTAAGAATCCTGTGACTCTCATCTGCCAATATCAAAGAGCAAGGGTCTCTGCTAAGCTTGGAAAGCACGAGACTGCCTGGTAAGCCTTTCAAGGTCCTTCTGATACGGTTGCAAAACTCCGGATCTAACGTGATAACCCAGTGATCTACTCGAAGGAATCCTGTCAAATTCTATCGACAGACCCACCTACTACCGTGATATTGCCAGGACCTCATACCTTTACGCTCAATGTCTAGGTGTCAGGGGAAAAATCGCCGAGTCCAATCAGGAGCTCCTTCGAAGCCTCGAGATACACAACAAGTTACGCCGGCAAGTTCAACGCACGAGGGAGACGCTGACTGAAGAGGACATCGTCGAACTCATTCCTTATGACTATCTCTGACTTACTGAATTTAATCTTCATATCTCCAGCTCTATCCCAGGCCAAGACTCAGGCTGTAGCAGGTGGTAAAAAGGGAGTGAAGGTGGGGAGCACATGCTCCAACGCAACGGACCCAAGCTACCGCACTTTGGACGAAGAAATCGAGAGCTGAGCAAATTCTTCATCACCCCGTCTGAAGCCACGCCCGAGCTCCTCATGCTCCCACTACTGCAGGCCAAAAGCACCACGTTTGTAATGAATAACCTTGGTACTAAGCGCGCTCCCTTATACAGCTCAGGCAACGCCTGACCTACGCAGGTTACCACCGTTACTACCCAAAGACACCACATGTTGATTCAAGGACACGAGTTCCAAGCACCGCTTCAGCCCTATCACCTCACCCACACCTGGTAGGCTGGTGTTATCGTGATTTCGTGCGGGGCAACTTGTCATGGACAAATCGAATTCGTCCCAGACAGTCCGTAAGGAGGATTCTGTCTGCTGCTGGGCATCCGATTGGGCCGAAACATGGTTTGCTGGTCGACCGTTGATCGTTAGCGAACCTAAGAAATGATCTCGTATGAGGGATTTATCACTGCCTGCTCCTCCCCGCCGATAAGTTATCGTCAACCCTCTTGATCTCTGAAGCGGGATGTAGACAAAGAATACCTTCTCTCCTCGGATAGCTACACCTGGACGACAGTGTACTGACCATATTCTTCTCAAGATATTGCCCGAAGTTGCTTCAGTCGGCGGCTGGAATCCTGTCTCAGCTTCAATATCGTGTAGTGCACATCGAATCAACTTGAAGGTATTCCAGAAACGAACCGCCTTGTTTCCTTTGTCACCTCACCTACCATGTCAGAGGTGGCGGTTGCTCCAGGTCCGCAGGCGGTATGGAACTCAATGCCAAAGTATACAGGATCCCAAGGAGATGAGAGTGACGGCTATCCGGAAATTGAGGCCAGATTCTCTCTCGAAATGTACTTGCTTCGCGAGGCCATGCTTGCAGCCAAGATGCCCGTCTGCGCCTCCTTACCTCAGGGATTTCCGCAGCGGATTGATTCGCCTTCTGTGTGGTCATCTCGCACGGCTATGCTGCAGGATATCACTTATCGCGTTTCCTTGAGAGATGTAGAGGAGCTCGAAGCGGCTCTGAAGGAGTTCAACGGTAAACATGACCGATCGGCTCCTATCAGGAACAGAAGATTCTGATCACACTTACAGAATCTGGTAAAGAACTCAATGCCATCGCTCCGGGCACGTTCCGTTTACCTTATTTCGGACCAAAGCTTCGTGAGTTATCTTGGGAAATACATGAAGCAAAGGGCGCCATTCTCGTGAAAGGGCTTGAGCCTGAGAAACACTCTCTGAAGGACAACATCGTGATATTTGCTGGCCTTTCAAGTTACATCGGAGATCAACGAGGTCGACAAAGTGCTCAAAATGATGTTTTGAGTATGTCTTTGCCAGAAATGTCATGGATAAAACCTGCTAACGTCGTCTTTAGCCCATCTGTATAGCTCCTATGACAAGTCAGTAGTTGACCCGCGCCCCGGTCTCTCCAACCATAGCTTGGTATGTTCATACGTCCTATTGACAAGGCCACCGCTAATTTGCCCTCTCGAAGCCGTTCCATAATGATCATTGCGATATCCTAGCTCTGTACGTGATGGAGACTGCTCAGTCGGGAGGTACTACACGATGGTCGTCCTTTGGGCAGATCTACAATGATATTATGAGGACTAAGCCCCAAGTAATCGAGGTGCTGGCCAGAGATGACTGGCCCCACGAGACGTGAGAACCCCTGCTTCACTCATTCTTGATGGGATGCTTACTGTCACTTTGCGAACAGCCCCCAGAAGTCAACCAAAAACCTCCCTCTGATGTTCATTGATGATCACGGGCTTCCATTCCTGAGTTTCACTCGCTTCGCGCTGACTGGCCTACCGACCTACCCTCGAAGCCCTGATGCTCCAAAGCTCAGACCCGACCAAGCAGATGCTTTGGACACCGTCCAATTCTTCGCTGCCAAGAACGCGGTCGAAGTATCGCAAGAGAAGGGTGACATTTTCTTCGTCAACAACAGAGCCGTGCTTCACGCGCGAGACAAGATACAAGATCCAACCGACAACTCTCGGCGCCATCTGATGCGTCTGTGCCTGCGGGATACCGCATACGGCCGGCCCATTCCCAAGGATCTGAAGCGGCGATGGGGAGACATTTTCGACAACAACCAGCACAAGGATGGCAAGTGGATGCTGAGCAAGGAGAATGACCCTTCATTCGTGTCCAACCGCAAATTTGATTCTGCCTTCGCCAACGACGAGACAACTGGGAGCCACGGGTGAGAATGGGCATAGAGTCGGCGTTGGATCGAGGCGGGCTTGCTTTGTACATTTCCATAGCTGGTCATCTTAATTTGACGATATCATGAACGTGTACGCATAGCGGTGTCCGATCTGTACACAGCCATTGCACTGTAAGGGTCCATGTTGTGAAGTCGGGTGCGGCAACACCACACAGCCGGGAGTGCAGCTCACGTAGTAATGGGACAGCTTCGCCGCTACTGGTAAGCACTGTTTGGGTGCTGATCAGGACCCAGAGAGCGCAAAGCGATCAAAGAAGCAACTCAACAACAGGAGACGAATCAAGAATCTGGAGACCAGCGAAAGTGAACCAGCTCCACCGGCACCGGGTTTTGGTTGATTACTTGACCCTCCATCCTGGAAGATTCATAAATCATGCCCCAAAGGCTCCCTGGATTTTGTCGTCTACCGATCGAGACTTTCCGGAAAGATGAATGACTCTTCTGGGGCAATCATGATCAAAGCTCTACCACAGTAAGCTATTGATTTCATCTTCCCTTATTCTGTCAGGGATATTTCGTTCAGTCATTTGAAAAGCCGTCCATTTGCCCCCCCAAAACCCTTACACAACGATAGATGTCACTCTTTCGATCCCAAGAATAGTCTCTTTCCCACGTGATTTTGATATATGTCATGACCTCCCCGGGTTTCTGTGTTTTCTTTTCCTGTATGTTTCTGAAAGGAAGAGAGAGAGAGAGTGAAAGAGAGACGCAGCTTTCACTAATCACACCCTCAAGAAGCTTGCCCACACCTCGGGGCAGCTTTGGTCGATGCATGACTTGTGGAAGGAAGTGTTGCCCCTTAAATTCCATCCATGCGGGGTCGTGGTGGGATGGACCTCACCTGGGGTATTTCAGCCATAAGACGGACGTCTATCTATTCTAGGGTTTGGGGAAGGGGAGGTGGTGGCGTTGGTTTAGCTGGAAGAGGGGGGGTAAGGGTGAGTGCGGTGGAGGGATGGTATGGGGGATGGTGGTTTGTTTGAAGTGGCTGGATAGGTAAGTGGGAGGTGAATTGATCTGAAAGCATTGTGTCGTTTGTATGTAATAGCAAGAGCATGCAAGCACAAACACATGAGATCATGTCATCAATGAAGGAAAAATGGAGCGTGTTCAAACATACATACGCGGATTACCTATATCCATCCCAAGGCCATGAACACCAGCTCCTTGACAGAAATCCCAGACACCGCGCTAAGAAATGACGGCATCCTTGCCCCCCAGCAGTATAAATCATCCACCATCATTCGTAGGGGTGCTTTGAGCATGATGCCGTGCCTTGCCTTTCCCCGGCGAAGCAGCACGGACGCTGCTACTTCTTCTTCGGGTGGCGCATCCTTTGGCTTTGTCTCTGCTCAGCCCCTCCTTGACACTGCTCGGACATGGGCTTTCGCTCGCGGTATCGCTAAGGCCTTCGAAGCCCTTGTGCGCTTCGCTCTCGTTGGCGTTGTCTTCGTCGGTGGCCTTGTCGGCATACAATTCCAGCTCTTCCTCATCATCATCACCAATCACGATTGCGTTATCCGCCCTATCGCCCAGCCAAAATCTGGCTCTCTTTCGTCCCGTATCCTCGCCGCCTTCGCTGGTGCCGGCCAGACTCCAGGTGCCGCTGGCGGGTCTTTTCGGTCGCACCGTCGCAATGCTAGAGGGGGTCTTGGCGCCGCCCGGAGTGTCGGCACTTCCTACCATACTCAGACCGCGCAAGTAGAGGTAGCACACCCGTTTCAGGYTCTTGTTGAAGAAGAAGTAGTTCAAGCTCCAAATGGCTGTCTCGTCTTCATCCTCCCCGTCGCCAAAGGTGAATGGGTCTTCTTCCGGCGCATAGCTGTAGATGCTGCATTGACCAAGCGACATTTGCTTATCTATCAGCTGCCACATGCGCGGACCCCATCTCTCACGGCCGGTTGGCGTCATTGGCAGGTTYGCGCGCGGGGTAGTGGACCAATGAGGCGTTTCGGATACCAGGGCAGTCGCGCGCGGCTGGAGGTTGTACAAGGTCGTGTCGATTGTGTTCATCACGTGGTGGAGACTCTTCTCCCGCCTGAAGTCGGAGGGCCGAAGTAGATGGGAGAAGTCATAATCGGGATGACTRGCATTCAAGGTGGCAATCAGATAGGCAAACGTTCGGCGGCTGGAAACTTGATTGAGGGAGCCGAATGGGCTTGATCGGATGAGATTGATGCCAAATTGTTCGGCCTGCCGAGGAGGAAGGCGAGCGGAAAAGCTGAGAAGGGATGAGTACTGTTCTTCCAAGCTATGTTCAATGTCCTTGTACAGCTTCTTGTCGCCACCTGCTGCCTTGGTGGTGAATGCATCGCAGCCTCCAACCACGCGGCAGTCCGGCGTATCAAAGTTTAAAGCGTTCGTGAGATCGTCAAAGCCTTTGACAAGTAGATACTGCATGCCTCAGTCAGCGCGTTGCCCTGCAGAACTTTCCACTCTGTCCAGAGAATGGTGCTAACCTTCATATTGAGCTAATGTATCGCTAGTGCACCACTGGCAGATCTGGCTGCTACATCCTTGTATTTCTTGAAAGCGTGGACGTCGGTGGCGAAGGAGTCGATGGTGAATCCGAGATCTTTTGTCAGAGTGAGCAATCTTCCTGACGTACGATCCCGTAGTGATGTAGATGCTGGCGTATAGGAATTGGTAAGGTCGGTAGGCGCCGAGGGATTCAAGAATAGAGTGTTGGCCGGGATAGAAGCAAGGGGGGGATCGCTGATGGGGCTGGTGGATTCAAGGAGATCGGTATAGGAATGAGAGAGAAGGAGGCGGATTGCTGGTACGAAGGCTTTGGGGAGAGAAGAGAAGTCCAGGATTCGCGTTTGGTTTTGAGTCTGATGATTGCAGCGCAAACGCCTGGCTCAGAGGGTGCTCATGGCGGCGCTGTTGCGCAACATTTTCGTTCTGAGATGGTGAAGAAGCCTGCTTTGACAATATTGTTGCGATCGCTATTCAGAGCTGTTGCTTTGGTGAGCGACAAAGGTGACGTCTTGGCACCAGCGTCTGATAACAAAGAGGGTGGTGAGTTGTCTGGGTATCGCTATTTGCATCTTGAAAAGCTAGACGATGAATGTCTAGCCTTCCAGCGCCCTAGGGCAACGTTGGATTGTCATGTTGTGATGAATGATGACTGGGATAAGAAGATGACGGAGAGGGGCCGGGCAGCATGAAGTAGATGGTTGTTCGCGACAAGGCAGTCGGCGCTAACCTTATTAGTCAGCCCAGATGATGTTCAGCCAATGACATGTCTCTCTGTTGCCATTCCCGTCACCCCATTGAAGTGATTGGGGACCCATTGGAGCCATGCGCGAGCGTCATATGATGCCAGAAAGGCTCATCTTCATGCATTGTCGTAGCTTTGTTGCTGCCGAAAGCTTCAGCAAAGGTCCTGCCGGTACTGCTGGAATTGGTGAGTGGTGCAGTCAACAACGAAGCGCTGACACGCAATCTGGACGGTTCTTTCCAAGGTGCAGGTAATGGCAGTTGACATATTTTTTATAAGAGGATCATCCTGTCGTTAGATTCCCATGTCACTAGATGAAGCCGGCGCCCTTCAATTTGTCAACAACTTCCTCGCTTGCCTGTAGAGAGTAATTACCTGCGCATTAGCATCGACTCCACTCAAGGACAGGTTGAAAGGAAGAACGGCCGCCCAAAAGACTCGAAAGTTTCGACATCCAAAAGTATGTGCATCACATTATCTTCGTGACTCCATCATCTTCGACCTGGGACCATTCACACCAAAAGATTAGTCCTCCAACACGAGACCAACACGAGAGGGCATCAGGAGTCGGAGGCACCAAGGCGCTCAAAGAAGTCCCGCAYCGCGCAGATTTTCTTCACTCACCTCCATATCCTCAAGACTGTCCTGCTGACTGATGCACCTCAACACGTTCTTCTTACTACTCTCCTGCATTTCCCCTGCGAGCAGCAACTCATCCAGGATGAAGTACGCTTTCTGGAAGTTGAAGATGATATCCAGCTCGCAGACGTTGCCATAGTATTTGTCCATCTGCTCGACGTAGCGATGCACTATCTCGAGCGTGATGAGTTCATTGTCGGTTGAGGAACAGCCCGCGATGAAGAAGAGGGAAGCATAGCGGCGGTAGACAACTTTGGTGTCTGTAACATCATTGAGTGGCACGGACGTGATGGGGGCCTTCCAGCAACTGCCGTACCTTTATACTCAAGGAAGTTGCACATGCGGGTTCGTCGTGAAAGCACAAGCTGGGAGACATCTTTGATGATCTTCGCTTTGTCTTTGGGGGAGAGTGTCGTGAACCATTTGGCGAGACGCTATTGACAAGAGAAATGAGTCGAGATCCAATGCTGCGGTGGGGGACGAGTGACTTACCACTTTTCCCTGACGAGAGAGCAAGATGAGATAGCTACGATTATGTCAGTCGCTTGTATCGTGTAAGTTATAGACTGAGTAGGAGTACGCACTTGATAGCCATCTCTGACCAATCCAATTGTCCGTGGCKTGAGTGTAGCCTTGCTCAAAGGCCGAGGGTCGGTGACAAAAGTCGTCGCCGATCCGGGCCCGCCTAGACCGCATTTGTAAGGGCCCACCACCAAAATTTGTTCAATCAATGCACAACCACGCGATACGCATTACTTCTACAGGGGTTTGAGATAGAAGACGTCGATTTCTGAGGCCCAAAACGTCTGATTTTTGAGGGTATCTACAGTCTAGCTCAGAACTCAGTTGCAAGGCCCTTGCGATCAATGCATTGCTGAATCCGGTTCTGAATGTGACACTCCTGGCCACTACCACCACCTGGCCTGTCCGTCGACTTCCTCCTACTACCCAGGATACACTCGTCGACTTCCCATTGTTCGATAGCATCCCACTCGTCTTGAATAGCCTTTTTGAGCTGTTGGTGGCTCATTGAGTGGTGAAGTTTGACTCGAGATTTGAGGATCCTCCAGACGTTCTCGATTGGATTGAGATCTGGTGAGTTTGGTGGCCAGTCGTCGATGAAGTCGAGATCTATCTCGTCCTTGTAGTGCCGGCATGGGTTCTCGTACGATCGTGTGCCATGAGAGCCGTCGTTGTCTTCTTGGAAGATCATCCCTTCGCCTTGCAAGTCGAGCAACTGCTTCCTCCGGCGTACGATTGGCAAGATCTCTTTGCGATACCGCTCCTGGTTCATTGGTCCACCAAAGACAACGTTTTGTTGACGTACGTTGCCATTCTTGTACTCCTTGTCCACTTCCTGGGTGTATTGGTAGAAGACGAGCTTCGACTTCCACCCTACGGTGATCATCGCCCAAACCGAGAATTGCGAGGCCGCCGTCTTCCGTCTTTTTTGTATGCAATCACCGCAGTACCGTTCGTGAGAATCGCGGATCACCCATTCCGTATGGCGGGAGTTCTGGTGGAAGTGGCATTCGTCCGAAAAATGTACCATCTTCCACTTCCACTCGGGCCATTGATGGGCTTTACAAAAATCCACCCTCTTCTCAGACTGATCCTCTGTGATCCAGGCTTTCTGACAAGCTCGACATTTGTGAAATCCGGCCTCATTGAGATATCTTTTGACGGTACGCCCAGAAATCGTCAATTTGGGGTGGTTGAATTGGTCCATACACTCGTCTTTCATGAGGTCTTCCGCCATCTGATCCCAAGATCTCGTCCGGTTCTTGTAACGGCCATGCAGGCTCTTGATCATCTTCTCAACCGTATCCTCGTCAATTTTGAGAGGCCTCCCATCTCTGTCCCTACCAGGCCGATGGTGGGTGCCGTCATTGAGAATATCAGTCTGCGTACGTTCAGGGACTTTTGTGAGCTCTTTGATTCGTTTACGAGAATGGCCGGCCTTGTCCAGTATTTGGACGGCGCGGCGAGTAGGTGTCCCATGCTCATGAGGGACAGCCGGATCAGATGAGAGGATGGGTGACGTATAGCGTTTGCGTTTTGGCATGGTGTAACCACAAAAGTTAAGAAAGGGTGCAAGCTTTGAAAAAAAAGTGGTGGTGCGCCATACTGAATGTGGTCTAGGTCGGCGACGACTTTTGTCACCGACCCTCGGGCGGTGAAAGTTGAAAGGTGAAATTGACCATCAATTTTTGCACCGAGGAATAGCCGGAGGCACTCGTTTGCCGTCATGATTTCAAATACAACGAATTGACAATTCATTTGATTAATTTCACTGTTTTGGTCACGTTGCCTTCATTTTGCCTATATAATCTAACGGAAGGCGTATTCGTTGAGCCATGTTGCCTTGCAAGTATATTGCCCAGCAGTTACGCTGCCCAACACAATCTGCTCCCTGAATCATCAAAGTCAATTTTTCTCCATTGACAAGATATTCATGTTTGAATCGCTTCATAAATCTTCATAGAGTGATTGGCGGGAAAGCCGAATATCCTTAAAAATGACCAAGCTTATTCTGTCCACCTCGTAGGCAGTCTCATGAATCTGCTAGCAGATAGTGCTGACCCTGGTAGTAATATCATGAGCAGCGGGCCCTCAATCTTGAGACGGCCACCATCTCAAAAGTCTAATGTCGAGCTTGTCAATTCTCTGCGGGCGAATTTTCGAGCGTCTAAACAAGCTGTTACTTTGGCCAGGAATAGCACTCATACATCGCAGCAGAACGGTGATATTGCTAACGACGACATTCCATACGAAACCTGGACCGTCAAGGAAAATGACCATCTGTATATACCCTCCATCGACTTTGAATCAAGTGGTTTGATCGAGGAACGTGGTCAATACGACATCACTGTCAAGCTGTTCTTTCTACCTGGTACCTCCGCATCTCAGCGGTCTCAACATGCCAAGGAAGCCATTGATGTTGTGCTCAAAGAGCTGAATATGCCTTCAATCGATCTTTTGATAGTCTCTTTTCCCGGCGTGACTTTGGACAGTAGCATGGATTGCCATGACCCTGTATCAGGCGACATTCCTTCCGGTGAGGGCGAGGATCTCAATGCCATGACCAAAACCTGGAAAGCCCTGGAATGGTTGCAGGAAAAAGGTCTTGCTCGCCGCATTGGCGTTGCCGAATTCGGCAAGGATCGCTTACAGACCTTTCTCCATCGTACCAAAATACGACCGGCCGTGGATCAGATCAGTTTGAAAGACAATTGCACTGTGCCTAAACCGCTTCTRGAGCTAGCAAGGCAGGAAAATATTGCCCTCTTGGAGCACATGGACTGTACCAATATCCTTCCATCAGGTACCATCCGAGAGCTRCTTGGCCCTGGACCTAATGGCGCTGGAGTGCTCGCCGAACTTAGTGGTCRAGGCGCCGGGTTGAAAGGTGATATAGCTCCTCAATGGGTAATCAAATATACCGCAGTCGTGGAGAACCGTGGCGTCATTGAGAACAGGGGATAYTTTGCAATGGCTGAGCTTCGTCAATGAATACATCAATGAATACATCCACCACGCTGTGCTGCACGACCAACCCCAAATGAGTGAAGTCATGTATTACCTTCAATTCGAAACCCGCTTGCAGCTACTCCACTGGCTCTTCAATGGTGGTTCCTCGTGAAATCAAACCACTGAGGCCGTATAATATCATCCAAGCTAGCCATGTTGAGCAAAGGACGATAATTGAGTCCTAGCGTCGGTCTGCCCGAGGCGTAACCCCATACCTTCACATGAAGGCTTTTGGCAAAGCCTAGACCAGCTTTCTTGAATTGTCGAGTGAGCGCGAAGCCGGCTCCAGAGGCTATAAGTCTGATTTCAAGTGTTCTGCTTCAACTTCCTAAAAGATCAGAAAAGGCTCCTTGTCTTGCCCTGGTGTTTTTGATATGCCAGCTGCATGGATTTTCCCCTATCGGACATTGACTTGGTGGATGTTAGTCGAGGTATCGTGTCTGAAACAAGAAGAATTTCGTTCACCAGTCCTGCCCTTCAAGTTGCAACGTCTTCAACATCATGAGAATCAATGACAAGCCCATAAGCCAATACTCCCCGTCTCAAATGCAATGCCCGCGTCATCCTTAAATCAATCATCCACCCAGGGGCAGGCCTTAAGTTCCAACATAACAACCCAAGAAGCTGTTTGGCTCCACAGTCGCAGTGTAACTCATGCATTCTTGTCAATCGCAACGACAAAGCATTCAATTCTATGGACGTTACATAGCGCTTCAATCTGGTCCACGGACGATTGAACCCGTATATCTCGTATCCGCCAATAGCCTTGCACCTTTTCGCATTTCTCTCCTAGAAAACCCTCTTCCTTTTCTCAGGATGGAAATCTGCTTGCAACAACAATCGAACCTCAAGTCACAAACAATGTCCACGGAAGAATTGTCCCCAACAAACCGAAATGCAACCCACCTCCAACCCACCAGTGCTCCACCCCCCTCTAACAGCCTCAATACCAATCCCACCGGCCCCTCCTCTTTATAACACCTCTACACACCTACACCTATTCATACATCATCTACGATATAAGACCTCTCCCCGCCCTCCCCATCCCCACAGCCATCCCATCCCCGAATCCCCCAACCACCCTCCCTCTCTTGAAGTCTAATACTACCACCTTGCCTCACCCCAACCTCCCAGGCATCTCCCACCCATAACGAACTCCAGCCACGTGACTACGGTCCATCTTCCAACCCTCTTTCAAGACACTCGTAAGCCGGCAGAGGAATGGAAAGGGGGGGAAGGGCGTGATCCTCGTTCAAGCCGAATGATGCGGGGGGGCCTCTGTTCCGCGAATGTCGATCTCGTGTCTTGAATACGTTAAGCCGGAGATACATGAGGGCAATTTGAGTGTTGTCCAGCCGTTGCGTACGATGAGCTGGAGGGGATGGGGGAAGTGCAAAATCCATATCTTCTTGCTGTGTGATCCCACCACCTTGGGTCATGCTAGATGAGACGAAGACGCGAAGTCTCGGCACGGAGAGGACACCCACGTACGCAGACGATGATGTGCCGAATATCCAGGGGTGGGGTGAATGGATCAGGAGAGAAGAGAAGCGGAGCTTGAGAATAGATGGAGGACAGGGCCGGGTACGTGTGCCTAATAACGGAGCTGTGGTGATATCGATATCAAAGTATGGTATATGAGAGAGAGAGAGAGACAGACAGAGAGAGTTGATCCCCCATGAAATCGGTAAACTCACAAAAAACCTGTCGGAAAACGACAACTTCTACCAAAACATCTCGACACCGCTACGCAGAAATGTGACACAGAGCCCCATCCCCCTTCTCCCAAAAAGCGGTCACCCCAGTATCAAGGCTCACCAGATACCACCCCCATCCATCGAATCACCCCCATCTCGTCACGATCCCAGTCCCCCACAACCCATTGACGTCTTTCCCCCCCCTCCCCATATCACTCAAAATGATAAATACCCCACGTCATGTTCCCCCCCCCCGAGAGAAAACAAGAGAGCTCAAACCCACCAAAACCTAACCCACCCAATAACTTTTGAGAAAATAAATGCAAGGTACCTCACCC
>MSTJ01000342.1:0-17526 GCA_001956345.1 Ramalina peruviana | reverse complement strand
CGCACTGCTCAATCTTCCCRAGGAGGAGGATCTTYGGTTTGGTGGGYGAAGACATGKTGGSARASSAAATAAGGGAGTGAGTTTGGATTGAGRGGAAGAGRAAGAGAAAGKCATGATSACGRRTGKTGTWKTTGTGGGTTTACACGTGTGTTGCAAAAGCAAGCCGGGATATTATCGGATGGCAGATTCGGCGATGGAGTCACGATTTTCCCAAATAGGGCATGGCATCCGGCACCGCTGGWTGGCGCTGAAAGTCAATTGACACAAGCTTTCCGTACCAAAGTATGAGGCACATGTGTTGAAAAAGTCAATGCTCTTGTATTTGAAAARGGTRTAGCMCACTGTGGCTAYTGACAGATGCGATGAGAAGATGCTGGCCGCCCAGGATAAACTCCGCCTGCACCATGCTAACCCTGCCTCCCTGCTYGATGTTTCCAAATGATCCTCCGTATGCGTCCAAAAATCAAGGGCCAGTGACTGGAGTCCCCTGGATGTTCAAGGCCCAACTCCTGGCGGCCAGACCACAGAGCCTCGTCACCACCTGGTTCGTCCCCTTATCTCCTGCTTCTTCTTCCACCAACCTCTTCGCTACCGTGATTGCGATCTGCGCCTCTTGCTCTTCATCCGTCTCGGGTGCCTTGACGGCATTCGGAAAGCCCGGTATGGTTGGCCCAATGTGCCTGACGACCATGATGGAATAAATAACATCGCGACTCTCCCTGTTTTCCAGCGTCTTGCGGCATTCCAACAATACTTCGTCGATTTGTTTCTGGAAATCCGGGTCGCCGTTGTGCAGAGTGAGGAACCTGTGGATGTTGTACCAAAAAGTATACTGATTCTGCGCCAGTTGTTTTTCCAGCGTATTTCCAACCAGTTTCGCGTCCGGAGGAGTCGTGGCTGGTGCCGTCTCCGCTGTCAGATACTCGCCYGTGACGAGGGCTTCGAACATGTCCAGACGCTTGACCGTGTTCACGACATCTTCCCTCTCGTCGTCCGTATTGATGTTACCTGCTGCATCCTTGGTGGTGGCGGCTTTGCGACACAAGCCCAACATGGCCCAAATGACCATGGCTTCCAGGCTTTGTGTGATGGCGAGATTGTATAGGTAGGCGGGGTCCTCCTTGTTGTCACTCATGCTGTATCGTGATATGAGGTTTTGAAACTGGTCGCAGAGAGGACCATTGGCTTTCAGGTACTCGAAGCCTCGCTTCTTATACCATTGTGTCTCAAAGAATTTGTCCATACCCGGCTGATAGATGAGCTCGTAGACTTCCAGCATTTGTCCAATCTGATCCGGTGTTCTGGTGGAAGGCGGGGCAGGTGGAAGCGTTGGGACACCATTTATGCAAAGGAGATCCTGTATTTTCGTCTGTTTGGCTGTGGGAACAAATCATGAGACAGGGTTTGCTCAAACGAGGGGGGGAGGATGGTCACCTCTGAAATTCTGTGGATCGGACCCATTSACCCTCGCAGCCTCGACCCCATTCTCTTGTTTGACAGAGTCATCCGGCGATGGGTCCGGTTTCTCTGCTGGACCCTGCTGTTCATCTTCTTGCGCGACGAACACGCCGTACGCTGCGAGAGGATATCTCTGGGCCGGGGGCGGTGGTGCAGGGTGAGACATGGCGGGATACTGKGTRAAAGCAGGTTGTATTGCTGGAGTTCCTGGTTGCGGTTTGAAGATCGGATCGTACCCAAGACACTCTCGTTTGCTCTTCTGACAGTTTCGACAAGCAGGATGCCCTTCGTCGCACTACTCGATTGGCTCATGTAAGCGAGAAGATCATTGAGYAGCCGAAGATRGAAGTGTGTGCTAAGTGGGGTAGAGCGAATGAATGAAAGGACAGTGAATTAGTTGTTGATGTGTGTGTSAACAACGAAAACAATAAACATGCGATCAACGACGCAGGTCGATCTCTCTCGGTCAAACCAGCGGAGGATGGAGCAGCCCTCGCTTGACACGGTCGCTTCTACCCGGTCGTAACCATAAAGACAACGCCCCGGGAACGTCAAAAATAAAACAGTAGTTTAGGCTCAATATCAATCAATTCACAGTAGAATAATATATTGATGCTTTCCGATCGCATTGCGCAATTGGCTGCAGGGAAACAAACGTGCTGATGGTGGACATACCTTTATGCGTCGCTTGCGACATGTCAAACACCCAGTCTTGGTTCKTCGCTTAATCTCCTTCTTGTGTCTTCCTCCTGACAATATTCTTCCATCTGGATTCGGGGGCAGAGGGTATCTCATAGGTTGCACCGGGTCTTGAGCGTGGGCCATGGGATAGGGACTGAAGAAGGGCACAGGCTGGCCCGCGCCCTGGTGGRCATGTTGTGSTTGTTGTTGCGCCTGTTGTGGGTGATGTACTTGTGACTGCGGATGCTGATGCTGCTGCTGCTGCTGCTGCTGCTGCTGTTGTGGGGGCACTGRCTGCGGAGGAGGAGGCTGTTGCTGTGGCCTGCCATCGATACTGCGAATGGGAGGTAAGTTGAGCGACGACATGTTGCTGGCGCCATATGGGTACGGTGGGGAGGCTTGCCCTTCTGGATAGGAGGAGTAGGATTGCATGGGTGCGGCTTGGGTCGAGGCGGTAGCCATGGAAGGAGCAGAGGAAGAGCATGGAGCAACAGGATAGGATGAATTATTACCGGGCTCTGGACCTTGTCGTTGCGCTGGGCTAGAGTCGGTCTGGGTCATGGTTCATGATTGATTGGCAAGATACAGACTCGACAGGGTTCCCGGTATGCAAGCTGATTAATGTGGGGGTGATTGTGAGAAGCTCATCTGGACGACGATTGCCGAATGAAGAAAGTTTCACCTCTCGTTTTGGTTGGGCGCAAGAACGGTTGGCGCAGCGCAGAAGTCGAAATACCTGACCGGCACTTCTGACTTTCTGGCTCCAAAAATGACCAAAGAATGGGCGAATGGCGGGGAGAAGGGGCTTAGGCTGGGTGCTGTAGGAAAGACTGCTTTTGGTTGGTCCGGGGGTTTGATGGTGGGTTTGAAGGGGGGATGCGGCTTACAGTAGTGTGAAAATGGTGAGAATGTTTGAAATCTTGGGAACGGATTTTGGGATTTTGGGGTGGATTCTTGCTTGATTTGCTGGATCCCGCCGCAGATTGCCAGATATATGGGTGTCAATCTTKKTCGCCTTTTCCSTTTTCAGCTKGCACATCGCGGCATCACCTTGGGGGGCGATCGTGTCAGATTCCCGGTAGAACTACATATGCCTGACACCTCCTCATCTATAAATTGTCCAGATCATGTAGGTATCCATGTCTCGTAGCCTGTCGGCCCTCGCTTGCGAATAGCGATAAGCATAACGACTTCGCTCTGGAGCCATCCGACTTCCTATTGGCCTCCCCGGCTGTCGCACCCGAAGATCTTTGGACACATTGAATCAACCCACCTGAAAGCTCACGATAATCCGAAAAGCATGCGCGGCCGCAGCCGACATGACCGACTGACCGTTAGATGTGCATTGATCATGCCGATGTGCGTGCAGCTTGTCCTTGCATGTAGCAGTGACCGAATGTGCATGTGACTGGACTCTGCGTCTCTGCTCGCTCGATGGGTGGTGGACTGATGGCAGAAAGAGTCCCCCGCGTTTCATCCCTGCTGGTCCATGCTGGGGTCCATGCTGGATTGCTGGTGCCTGCCGTGATCTGGTCCAGTCTGCTGTTTCCCTTGTTCCAACAGACTTCCTATCCTACCTCAGGCTATCTGGACAACCTGGTACTTGGTTCCCAGATCGTTTGTGTTGCAGCTGAGCGGCTAGCCCCTTTKGTCGGGCTCGAACCAATTCAACCACCTCCGTGACCGCTTCTAGAATGTGTCTCTCGATCGTTGGATCGGTTGTCAAACTCAAAGACCTCGGTAATGTGACACTTGGTGTGACAGACGTGCAGATGGAGCTTGGGAGGACCCCACCGGTCCTGCCGATGCAGAGCAGGTGGGCGCTAGAACTTACGCCTAGAAGGCACTAGGACGGCCTGCATAAAGGGGGGATGGAGCCTATCTTAAGCGACCGTTATTTCGCGGCGGCATGGTCAGCTGCAGCCTACAACGTTAACAGAGCTCCTAACCCGTTTCCATCCTTCGGTTACCTCGCTTAGAGGCAGGCAGACGGCACGCTCGCTCGAATAGTCGAACAGTTCACGGCCACCTGAGGCGTCACTGCACGCTCACCCATCAGTCAGCACCCTCGTCCAGTCGAATTTTCTCCATCGTCTTCGAAATCCATCTACGCGACTGTCGCCGCCTTTTCTCCATTTTCCCTGCCTCTTGATGACGTCCGGACCCTTGTCCAGCATTCCTCCAATGATCTCTCGGGCAAACAGATCGCCTTTGGGCCACCGATGCAGGTCTTCCACTACATGACCTAATCCGCCATCTATCTCGAGCCAGACGTGAAAGTAAGGCATCTCTTTGACCAGGGTCCGACGGAAAGCCAATTTGCCCAGTCCATTTTTGGCTTTCGACAAGGTATCGATGACCTTTTGGTGCTGCGTCCACTCTTCGTCTGCGGTCATGATTGCCTCTTTGAAAAACGCTGGCGCTGTCTCCCCCAGACTATAAGGCAACGGGACCACCTGCATTCCAGCATGCTTCTTCCTTTGCGGTGCTGCAGCATTTTCGTAAAAGATCACGTCCCGCCCTTGATCATGATACATGCGCGTCAAGCTTTTCATGAAGTTTCTCACCTCCTCCCATTCGTCGTCGTCGCATTCCAGCAGATTGTCACGGTGCTGGATAGGTATGATGCACGCTCCACCGTCGCTAATTTCCGGCTCGGTGGGTAAGGTAAGGTACACTCGCGTCCCAAGCGACACCACTGGTGCGATTGGTGGGGTATTGGTGTCTTCGTGATGGCACAAGGGGCAGGAATCGAGAATCTTATTGATCTTCTGGAAGTCCGAGATCGCAGTGCTTCTCAGATTGATCTCCGACTTTTGGACCCGTCTGGCAAGTTTCGTAGCATTCTCATCCATGTACTCCAGATCATTGTCAAATTTGCCATCTTTGGCAATCCGTTCCGCAAATCGTCGTCCATCCCCACCAGCTTGGCCTCGTGTTCTCCGCTCCTCACGTACCATGTCCTCGATCGTCATATCCTCATTCTCTTCCACTAGACCTCTTTCTCTGCCTCGCTTATTGTCGATAGCCTTGACTTCACCATTCCGGCCACCTGCAAGCATTCGRTTYTCCATCGTCCCCAGCACAATGACACCTGGCTCTTTCTGATTGGCAAGCTGGGCCTGCGTCGTGTTGTATTCTGATTCCAGACGCTCGYATTCCGGGCCTCCACGTAATTTTGCTTTCATCATTTGTGCCTTRAGTCTATTCAGGGCGGAYTGGTCGAGTGGTACTGTGGTGCCTGGAGGGTTCTTGGTSTCCACCAGTTTTGTGGAGTTGGCCGCATCGCTCTCTTGCTCATGTTGTGAATGTGATCTTCGGATCCCCATATCCAACTTTCTCTCCGCGAAAAGATCTCCGCTCGGCTTTTCCTTACCCACATAGTCTTTACCATACGTGTCTCTTCTTTCCAGTTCTGTCTGTTCCTCCCGAGCATCATCAAATGATCTCAGGTCGCCATACTGCTCCTCTGCAACATCCTCGAGATGCCTACCCTGCTCCTCAGCCCGCCTGTAGACACCCTTCAGCTTTGTCATTCGCCATGAGGCGCCGGCATCTCCGAATGTGTAATTGACTTCGTGCTGCGCAGGCTCGTCTGCGACTTTCTCGTTCATGTCTTTACCGGCCGCTAGATCTTGTAGATGATGCTTGTTCAATTCATTATCGTGGATCTTGAGTGCGAAATCCGCCCTAGCAGACTTCGAGTTTGAAAGTTGCTCGGGTTTCTTGACACCTTTTTGTGTATAATCGAAGTCGGATGCTGAGGGTTCCTCCATCCACGAGTCCCGTTGGAGTCCTGCACTTGAATGCGCGGGCCCAGCGCTTGGTTCTGAAGTTCGCACATCGGCTTTGAGGGGGCTGCTTGCCCGATGAGAGAGCTCTGCCTCAGCAGGGTCTGCCAGCCGATCGGGTATATCTCCGGAGTGCTTCCTCCTCTTGTGCCTGTGTCCATGGCGCTCTTCTCGTTCATGGTGGTGCCGATGCTTGCGGTCTTTGTGGCTTCTATGACCATCACGCTCATGACGGGAGTCTCTGTGGCTGTTCTCCGTATGCCCTTGCGCAAGAGTCTTTTCGAAATCTTCCAACGTCATTTTGTTGTAGATGCAATTGTTGGAGGAATTGTTGCTTATCAAATCATAGCCCGACAAAAAAGTCTTGGCGTACGTCAACCTAAGATGAAGTGGACTGCAGACGTTCGATATCAGAGTTAGTGACAAGCTCCGAAGCATAATCTCTCTGAAGAACAATCCCAGATACACACTCGAAGTCATGAGTCATGACATTCTTCGTCTGAACGGACAAGTGGAATTTGGGAGACCGATCGTCAAATATGGGTAGCTCAATCAATCGTTACTTGTACTCAAGCATCGGTCATAACAAGATTCAATAAACGATGCTTGTATCTTGCATGTAGGCAAGCAAAGGCCTGTACCTTCCCATATTGGTATAAATATCATGGATTTACTCATTCGTCCGTTTCTTCCATTCTGATAAGGGCAAATAGTCTTATTCGCTATGGGTAGACGCTGGTTCCTCAGAAGCCATATGTTTCTTCGAAATAGCATTGAAAGAATTACCAATAGGTCATATAGAAATCCTGCACAGGATTGTCTCCATTGTCCGCGTCAATTTTGGGCATCTACGTAGTGGGTTCTCCAAGTCATCAGCGACAATCGCCTAATCTGTACATATTAAAATATTTACTACATGTATTTTACGACTACCAGCTATAGCAGTTTGGGACATGCCTTGAATACATTCCTTCATATCAAAGGTCTCCCTTACTGGGCTGTTCACTCTCCTCCAGTGTGAACTCTGCATACTGCCCGGGTAGAATCAAGTGCTCTGATATTGATGACTGTATTGAGTCCTTGGACTTCTCTTTGTGGGAATTGATTGACGAGTCTGCCCAAGACTACCATTCATTATGAGGAAGCTGTGCAATCTGATGAAGACTGGACCACATTCTTCATCGCTGCGTAGAAAATAACACTACTACCTGGTCTTATTGCTCTGGACAATGTCGACGTCCTCCCAGATGACACCATGATTATCTTTGAGAGCGATCAATGTCCATATTCCTACTTCTTATTGAAACAATTCTATACTAAGTTCGTCGAACGCTGTCAAGAAATTACAGCAATTCAAAAATTCCTCCAGACATTGGGTTCAAACATTCAAACAAGCGTCCCGTCCAATCCAGCCCTGGCGACCGGACAGCATCCATTCCTATGAGAAAGTCTTCCCCTTGACCTCATCCAACAAGACAATGGTGTCGGCGGCCAGCGTTGCCGAATTCTCAACCACAATCTCCACCGTCTGAACCCCGCTCAACTTACTAAACGTGCACAACACACTCGCCGGATTCGCCACCGTCCCCTTGTAGGCACATTCCTCCGGCGCCGTCTTCACCCCACCCGTCTTCACCCCCGTGAACGACAGCGTGCATGGCTCCGGTAGCAGACCCGTCTGACTGCCCACCACACAGCCCAAATAGATCGAGTACAAATCGAAAGACTTGGTCTTGGAGCTGGTGTAGTTGGCCGTGATGCTGGGGTTAGTGACGCCGCCCACCGCGACGATGGAGGCGCCCAGTTGGTGGCGGGAGCGAGCTTTGACGGCGGAGACGGTGTCGACGTAGACGTTGAAGGTCGGCCAGGAGAGCGCGCGGTAGATGCCGACGGGGAAGAGCTCGGGCGCGGCAGCGCTGCCCGGTATGTCGTCGAACTTTGGGAGAATTAGTGAACAGCAAAGGGGTAAGGTTGAAGGGGGGGAGAAAGGGGCTAAGTCCTTACGGTGGCGTCAAAGGCCGTGCCAGCGGCGGCTGGTGCAGCAACCGCACTGCTAACGATGCTGGCGAGGATGATGAGGCTCTTCATTGTTAAGAAAACCGGGGCAATTGGATTGTTGACGGCTGGTAGGAGAAAGGGTCTGGAGTGATGAAGTACTCAAAAGTATTTCGCTGATTGGTCCGCGAAACCTTGGATATCGGTACGAAACACTCAAGTAAAGATTTCAGAAAGGGCAATACTGTACAGCGTTCAGAAAAGATCTTGAAAGGGAATTGCTGACTTTTTATATCCAGGCCGTCGCACATATTGTTACGGACTGCTGACACCTAATTCTGGAATCGCCGCTGTGTGATCTTGCTCAGGTCCACAATTACAGCATCAGATTAGATCACAGACATTTACATCAAAAACGGACTTGACGTAGATGGCATTTAAGCCTCACTAGACCATCAATACGCACCTAGAATGTGGTTGCATCGAACGGCATGTTCTTAGCGGCGCTTGAAGCCGAAGACGTCCGACCCGCGGTGCCTTCAAATCTTGCTAATGTTGACTGACTAGGGGGATTTTCGTCTGGTCATTGATTGATAGATCAAGAGATTTGCACCCTCCATCTCAGATATACTTTGGGCTCTTGGAGTGACCTGGTTCGGACGAACGGACGATGCGAACAAAAAAATTCCAATCTCCACTCAAACCTGATACAAAGTTCATCCCTCGCGAGCAATAGCTATGAAGTTAGGGAAATTTTGCCATGGAGGAGGTAGCCAAGATGATTGAAATGATTAGCCGTCTGGGAGGGCTCCGGATATCATGTTCACCAGCCTGTGATCGTCCCGCTTCATGACTAGGATGCAGCCACATAAGCCGAAATTCGCAAGACGGTGGAGTTTACGTGCCTAGATCCTAGCAACGAACATGCCTCACACTATCAGTCAATTCGTATAGCCATAAGACCATGCTGAGAATGAAGGGGTGATCCGTTTTCGGCCGCCGCGGCTTTCTCCACTGCTCAGTCCAATGGCATCTGCCAATGCCCCTCCTGAGCGAAGTGGTATAAAAGTAAAGGATCAAGATCTGCGATTCTGCCGGGGAGGAGGCTCCAAGATGATGTGTATGACTGTTGGGTCCACCAAGGGGACCCCAAAGAAAAATGACCAATCCGAGGAAACACGACGAACGACAGACGTCATTTTCTTTCTTTCATAGGAATGAAGCAATGTTTGTGGTATGGCCTTTCGATGTGAATCTGCTCCTAAGCAGCACAAACGCCAAACTTGCGAGCAGCATCAATAGGGAATGCACCAGGTACCTTCGGCCATACCATGTTCTCCAGATCCTGTTCTATTGCACCAACCAATTCAACTACCCTCTCACTAATCTCTTCTGAGGTGGAGAAGCATACGCCGGAGGCGGGGACGCTAGCGTTGTCACAAGCTCCTCCCAAGCCTCATGCACACCCACTTCCATGTCTGTTAGCACAATTCTCTCGCTCATGTAATCACCAGGAGTCTTTCCCTCGTAGTCCATGGACTAGAGGTCTAAGTTGCTAGATTTTGCTGCCGTCATGATCTTGATGAGCCCCGTACTCCCCTTCATTGCTGCACAATGTGCGACGTTGCGGCCAGTGCAGTCCAGGGCTGCAGGGTCTGCCCCCTTCTCAGAGAGTAGCTTGAGTATGGCTGGTCGATCGAAGGCAGCAGCGAAATGAAGGGCACTATCGCGGCTAGAAATATTCGCATTGTTGACATTGGCGCCAAGCTCGACCAATCGATCTACTACTTCCGTGTGACCAGCATAGATGGCGTTCAGCAGCGGCGTCTCATTGTCATGGTCTTTGATGTCTATGTCCCACCCTGCTGCTGCCATGCATGACACGACATCTGCATTGCCATTCTCAGTGACTTGCTCATGCAGACTGGAGTGATCGAAATTCTGGGAATTGACATTGTTGGTCGCTCCCGCATCAAAAGTCGCTTGCATACGGTAGGACCTCGAACGACGTCAATGGGTGTGAAGCCATGGTTATCCTTTGCATTGACATCTGCGCCATATTCCAGGAGTAGACCCACGTGTTTTGCATTGTCGTGAATGACTGCCCAAAACAGGGCGGTACGACCCATGCTGTCGGGTTTATTGATTGTGTCGGTGGTAGCATCGAGGACAGACTGAAGGTCCTTGAATTCAAGGCCAAGCACGATCCGATGAAGAGTGCCGAATTCGAACTCTCCTCCCTAGAATTGAGGATACGGCGTCTGACTATCGAGCCTTGCTCCCCATACATGCCGCCGAAGGATCGTTTGAGCAGGCGTTCGCTGGGTGCCCTGCCCAGGCTGTCAGCCTGGTCAGGGTCGGCTCTTTGATTCAGGAGAAACTCTGTGACTTCCACGTTCTGTTATTTGGAGGCATAGAGGAGGACATTGCGGCCCGAGGGGTCAACATCATAGGGCGAAGCTATCCTATCGGCAAACATCCTTTTGATAGCCATCAGGTCGCCGCACACTGAGTATCTCCATAGCAGATGCGTCCACGGTAAGACTCGAGGGACCTGCAGCAGGAGCTCTGGACCGTCCAGGAGTGTTGTCTGTACGACCATTGATAGATACCTTTGAAGGAGGTAATTCGGGAAGCGGTAGATAATCGTGAGACCTCTGTGTCCTGAGCAATTACACCGAACCATCGGCTTCTGAGATCGCCAGTGAATGGTCAGCTCACCCAGCATCGAGTGGATAAGGTACGGCGAGGTGAATTGCCATTTGACATGGCAAGCACATTTACAGCCAGGGCGGCATTCGTTGCGTTTCTGGAACGCGGTCTCATTGGACTTGACAACAGCACTGTCGTGTCCATCTAAATTAGCGGAGTACTGAGGTAGCGTGCGAAATGAGCTCCCAGTGGTGCGTCGCTGGACTGTTTTCAGCCGGGTCATTTCGTCCTGCTTTTGCTCCAAGACTTTCGCTATTGATACTTCGAATTGGGCAAATGCCAGTTTTTCAAAGGACAGAGCGAGTCTTTCTGAAAAGCTTTCCTGAAATATGCGGTAGGCGCTGAAGTCTTCACGAATCTGCCCAGTATCGCACCTATAGAGGGGTAAGCGTGCAGGCTGACGACAGATGTACAGGCATGTTCAATGGTGAAATTATCGGCGCCTTACGCAGTTACGAATGTCAGGCGCACGCCAATTTCTTGAATGGACTCATTTATCTCCCGTTCCAGATTGATAAGTCGTTTTCTATATCTCAAAGATGTGAGGCTTGCTTTGTTCTCGTCGCTCAGTCGTGAAATACCAAAGGCGGGGGATACCAAAAGCTTGTTTACACTTCCAATTCGAGTGGTGGCAACTTTGATCGCTCCAATAAGAATGTCTCCGCTGTGGCGAGGAGAGCTGCCATGCGCAAAAGTCTCGACACTCTCCAGTAGCTGTGCAAGACTCTTGACTTCGGCCCGAAGCCTGTCGATCTCTGGCGGAGCATAGTAGCATGACTTCAGCTTAGCCAATCCTTTGCCTCCTGCATGGACAGCCTGAATCAGGGTAAGAACGCTGGCAACGAGTGATACTCCGTCCATGATTGGATTCTGACTTGATGTAGCCAAGCATGATGCCTGTGAGGGAAGCCTGACATTTTATATGTACCTGGCTGCCTATGAGCAATTGAGAGGCATCACCTCTTTCTTGCGAGACCGCCTGTGGCGTCCCAGTCTTCTCTTCAAGGCTTTGCACCAGCCTATGTCAGCCTGGCTTCTCCAAATGGCCTCTACAAGCCACAGGCTTGGAGAAGAGTGGCGCACCAGATGCCTCTTACTCTTGGCGGCGCAGCAGACCACTCACTTAGAGTCTCTGTGCCCGATACTGTTGATGGAGCCTTGAATGATCGCTAAGGACTGTTGGACTCAAGATCGAGCCGCTTCTGTTCTGGTGGCTGAAATGGGCTGTGGCGATGCAAGCACAGCCACCAGCAATTCGCTCAAGCAATGATAGGTAGAGACCGCGCCGCTTGGGGAAACCAGCATCCCTCTACAGTATACTATTTTCTCACTATTCGGAAGCACATATCACTGCATGCTAAAATCCTCAGTGCCTGAGTTATGCAAACAAACAAGTTGAAATTTTGGGATGTCAGACTCTTCGGAAGAGCCGTTGTACCTTCATGTCAGCGATCCACCATACGAAAACTTCTTCTTCAGTGACTCCGCCGTGTCTTGTCAATGTGTGCTTGCCAGCCCGCTTCCATCCACCAACGGTGGAAACGCTGCCACTCAGCGACTCCTCTTTGCTTGGCCAGCTGGTAATAGTGGAGCGACAGCCTTCTTCAAGGTTCCAGAAGGCTTGGCGATTGCATCAAGCATCAAGCTCAGAGCTGGTCGAAATGGCCAAGTGCTGGACCTTTCAAAATTGGCCCTGATCCCACGTCGCTATCATCGTACCCAAGTCTTGGAGTCTCAGGCCTTATCGAATTTACGCACACGGCTGGTCTTGATCTGGCAATACTAGGTAGTCTCAGGACCATTCGCGATTACACAGAAGGTAACGGGATATTGAATCCCCACGTTCAAGAGGCAATACGAATCGATAAAATTGACGGTAAGCCCGACGGTATAAATTTTACTAGAGTATTATTTGATGGTCAGACCACGATCCGCTTGACTCTCGCGTCGATTCACGACAGTGAGAGTGAGAAAATCATTGTGAACAAGGCCAGAAAGGAATCTGAGAGTTGGGCGACACTCATGCCTGGTGTTTACTCTTTCAAAGCGCATGTCAATTATGCCCACTCAATCCTTCCCAATCAGCTATTGAAACCATCTTTTGACAACTTGATTTCTTCACAGCCTGATGCTGTCAAGTCCCTATCCTTTCTGTGTTCTTCTGATAAAATCCTTGCTGGAGCATGGAGGTTCCTTACGTACTTTGGGAGGGATTCGATGATCAGGTACATACCTCTCGAGCTGTTTCCCCTCCTCTCTACCACTTCTCAGACGTCCGCAACCCACGATGGGCACCAAACGTCTCAAGACATATTTCAGGAGCCTTAGACACTCATTAGGTCCAGAGAACTATACTAATTGCGGACTGTTTTTCAAATCTCCTACTCTTCATGCCGATCCTCCGCGAAGGCGAGAATGGCCCAGTTGAGATAGGACTTTCGGCCGCGCTCGAGCGGTTCGATTGCATGAGTGGAAGCGTGTGTCATGAAGAGAATATTGGAGATTATCCAGCGGCTCAAGCGGCCTTCAGTGGCAGCAACAAGTCTCATGCTGAGTTCGACTACAAAATGGTGAGAAACGGATGTTGCATGGCTTCGACGTGGCGCTAGAAAAGCTACAGGTTGACACAGACTTCTTCTTGCCAATCCTAGCGAGGCAGTATTTTATCGGAAGCTCTATTGGCCAAGAATGCCTTGCATCTTTCCTACGGTATAGTACCCGACTTACGTAGGCTGAACCCCGTTTGACTCTTCTCTTAGCACGCCTGCTACTATGATACCCGGTAATACCGGAAAGACGTACCGTGAGCTTCTCACCCGAACCTGTCAGAAGGTCTTAGATCTGGCGTGGACGTTTGCCAGACCTGAGGGGCATCTTTCGTACAAGAATCTCATAGCGCTGAAAGCCGGAGTACCTGTTGGTCAATGGCGCGACAGCAATGACGGTCTTGGTGGAGGTCGTTATCCGTACGATGTCAATACAGGTCTAATGCCAGCTCTACATGCAATCGCCGATCTTGCGGAACGTGGTATGTTTCCAGATCAAGGATGGAATGCGATAGCTCGAGAGCGCGCCGAGATATGGGAACATCAAGCGCCCATCCATTTCGTTGTAAGCAACCCTCTTTGCTTTGCCCATGATACGCCATGCAGGCGGCCGGTTGACATTCAGCAGGGAAACATAGCCCAAAAGGACGCTGAAAGGAGGCTTGAAGGATATGAACACAGGTATTGAAGTCTTACAGACCTTTGACCCTACCTTGTTACTGACTCCGAAACCTAATAACGATTCGCGCGTGGTTGACTCCCTTTAAGCTGGAAACGCGCTACTGACTCCCTTTTCTCTAGGATCGCCTTTCCTGGTGCATCTGCAGTGGATCAAGTCAAGAGTGACATGTATCTGCCCGCTCTTGCGCTCAATGAGGACCGCTCCTTTGTTGAGATCATGCATACAGATGCCTGTAGGTGCCATTGTAGTCCTTCTTGCCGCGCCTCGCACCCGACTTCTAATCATAGGCTGATGTAGGCTTTCGCCTAATGTTGCTGCCGAAGCTCATCCTGTCCAAGAACAAATTCTTCGTCACACAACACCTCCTGACTCTGGAGCACGTTGCTTGGTCAATCTTGACCACCTTCCCTGCCGGCCTCTCGACTCCCGCGGGCATATTGATTGCCAATCCAGCATACTCCAAAAACCCTTCTCACACTCATCAATTCACAGCGGGCGCTTACCACGGCACGGTGATCTGGGCATGGAATTCACTTATCACGCTGACAAAGGCCCTCGAAGTCCAGCTTTCCGCCATAGCACAAGCAGGGGAGAGCGGTCTCGATCCTGCCGCACGGAAAATCGTGAAATTAGACTTCTACAAAAGGGTCATAGATCAGGCAAAGCGAGCGTATACCAAGATGTGGGATTTGATCGAGGCAAATAGGCAGCATTTGAGCGCCGAGGTGTGGAGTTGGCGCTGGGATGAGAAGGCTAAAGAGGGCAAGGGCGACTTTCAGTATGTGCCTTTGAGCCATTTGCCTACACTGGACGGAGCAGGGCAGACGGAGAGTAATGCGCGACACTTATGGAGTTTGACATTTTTGGCGCTGCAGAGAAAAGCAGAGCTGGAGTGATGGAAGAGCCAGTGGCACCCAAACTCAAATATTTCAAAAACATCGCTCGAAAATTACGAAGAGACCTACATTGTATGCTCGTATGCTTACTGTGATATCTCAGGCTTCCTCAACCAGCACTGAGTGTAGCAAGCTGGCTCCGATTTGATCACCCTATCCAACGCAGGGCGAGAATAGAACTAAGCTCGAATAGGAGCGCGGAATGGAATCTACGGTCAATCTAGGTGCTTTCACTGATTTCGATGACGCAGGATCACAGCCCAACCCGACTGCTGCAGGCTACGAATAGGAGACTGACCGGGCAGATTCAGAATCTTCCCAGATGAGAAAGCCTTGGTACTCATGCAAATTCTTCTGGCACCTGACAGGCGTACGGTGAGACACCGATAGCACATTAGCCTCATTGCGCCAATGAAACCTTTTGGTCGCGTGATAGTCGCCTGTTTTGTCCTTAATGCTCATCGCGTTGGGTCGGCAAAAGGGTCTTCCTAGACATAGTCTATCTAAGACGGTGGGGTCATATGGCGCTACTACAAGGAAGAAATATTCATATGTAAGAGATCTTCCATACAAATATAGGCTACATAATGCATCGACACTGATTGACTGTGGAAGCTTACCGTAGCATCGGTGTCATGATCGCACACACTATCAGAACCCTTTGCGGACTGCTACTAGGAGCATCTTCGACCTTCGCGTCACCGCTTCCAGAAGCTCGCGAAGAGTCATTCATTATTTATGGTACCCAGGTATATGTGAGTTAACCATGGAGCCCAACGCGCTATTTCGCAGGCAATGTGCTTTAGAGTCACAAGGTGTTCACCAGATCGTACTGACCCTGCGATCGACTGCAGTACAATGGACCCTACGTCTTCCTGGGCTGTTCTGCGCAACAAGGTCAAGATCTAGAAATATTATTCGAGAACACAGGAGTTATCTTGGGCACATTCATTTTACCAGCCACCCAAAACCCGTCCCAGGTCCCAAATCAGGATCCCTTTGTCACCTTCTTTTCGTCGAATTCTAGAAACACGGTCAAAAACGTCTTCAATGCCATCAATTCAGGAGCCACTGTGAATGGAGGAGGTAGCTCAATAAAGACCCCGAACTTCATTTGCATTAACAAAGTGAGCGGTCCATATCTTGGAGATGCCATGAAAGTGTGTGAGGAGAAACCTTTCACGTCTGCCTTCGCCTCTAGGCTGCCAGCGTAATTCTAACTCTCCAATGCCTCCGCCTGGCAATCTAATCTCAAGGTCAAAGACTGAATCTCGGATAGGGCCGGCACAAACATTTTCTTCTGTCCAAGCTTTTTCACCGATTACCCCCAACTCCCGAATGCCAGCGAAAACTGTCCCACTGTGGATTTCGATTTCAACAGCGCAGCGGTGAGTCTGACCCAGCGATGATCTATGCACGCAGGACAATCTAGGATGTAAACGTGCTTCGCCGAAAGAATCTGTCCGTCACGTCCCCTGGCATACAGGAGCATCGTTCGGCGGCCTGACACTGACTTCCTCACTTTTCAAAGTTCTTCGAACACAAGAACGCCGTCAGAAACCAATTCTCGACCATCATCCATGAGCTTGCTCACGTGTACAGCCCTCATCCGGTAGGTTGAATCTGTTACATTTTCACAGTGCAGTACATACACACTGTTTCGAGTATGGACCATTCAGCAAAGTCAAGCGGATTAAAGCTCTCGATTCATACCCAGCATCTTGTTCAATAGCAAGGGCTAACTCAGTGCTTGGCTCCAGATCTTCAAAGAGATCTACGACATCAACACGATCCTCTATCAAACGCTTGACTTCCAGCTCAATAATCCCAACAACTACGCCTTCTACGCGTCCAGTACGTCCTCTCTTGCTCCCTGTCCTCTCGAAAACCTTCTTACCATCCTTACTTCTGTAGTGGTCTACATGGGATGTCAAACATATCCCTACCTGCAAAACCGCCACTCGTCTCAAGGCAAGCTGCGGGCCAGAGAGGAAATGCTGGCGATGCCTGAGCCGATCGGATATCGCTTGAAGGGAAGGCAGACAACGTCGACTTCGACGAATACGTCAGTCGTACCCTTGGAACCTTCCCAGCAGTATGTGACGGATGATGTTCCTGTGGAATCCCTTGGCAATATTGACTTGGATGGGTTGGCGGCGAGGTTGAGGGCGGCAGGGTATCCGCCCGGGTATCCCAATCAGTGAACGATTCGTAACGACATTCTTCGATCTTGCATTAGTTCCGCCATTTATAATCTTGTGACGGAAATGGCTGCAAACAATTCAATCGCCGCTCTTGCAGAACCGGATCCGTGAGATATCATTGTGCACCAGAAGGACTGGTGGTGACAGAATTGTATTTATGGCGAGACTGGGACGTGCTAGTAGTGCCTGCACCCGGAGCCGCCCAACGCGCCTACCCTTGCTGTCAGCTGTCGATAGTGCTTATTCTGTTCCAATCTGAATCTATTCGAACTCTAATTTGTTTTTGGTTGCATCAAAGTCATCTGAACAATCTTCACTCCCCAGCATTGGCCATCGTCAAGAGAAATCATGGCTTCTCTGCCTGCGGATGATCCCTTGATCAATTTCCCCCCGGGTTTTCCTGAGGACAGCAAAGTCAACATCCTCAAAGCTTACGAGTTTGAGAAATCGAAGCGAGCTCACGCCTTAGTGGATCCCTTCTACACTGTTCCACCGCACTCAGTCATGGCCAACCCGGGCTCGGTACTCAAACTCGAATCCGAGACTGATACGTCTCTGTAC